>JASANG010002644.1:0-43611 GCA_030248215.1 Enoplolaimus lenunculus
ACAAAAACTTCTTGCACCCCCCTATCCACCGATTATTTTGTCACCGCTAAAGACGACCAATGACGATTGGCAACTGTAATAGTTTTTAGGTAGTAGCCAATAACAATGCATTTAATGGGACAAATATTGTACCTCCACTAAAACCGACCAATGGGCGCTATTTCAGTGATAATTTTGTCGAACGATTGGGTGAATGAGAGTTATTTATTGATTTATTTTCAGGCGCAGCACACGACTCTCCTGAAAAGTTATCGCCAAAAAATGACGTTGGAGACTTGAAGATGCAACATGCGCTCAAAGCAACTGAATTACAAAAACCGTATCCTAAAATCCATCATGAAGGTGCAAGATACATTGTTGTAAGTTAAATATATAATTGCTGATTTCTGTTCTCAAAGCTATTGCTCGTTTCATTGGTTACATCAAGAGTAGATAATGACAAGAGTTGGGCAACCCTTGAGGTCCCGCATGGTACAAAATGTACCACCGGGTGTTGCGTTTTTGGCCCTCCCTCCTTGTTTAGAGGGTGGGTCGCTATCACATGAATACCACTAAATTAAACTATAAGGGGAGCATGTTTGACGCCGCATACATAAAGTGTCATGGTTAGCATAGGTTGTACCCCCCTTCTAAATAACGGGGGGTAAGGCAAAAACGCAACGCGTGCCGGGTACATTGTTTTCTACACAGAATGCGCCCAGTTACACACTCTTGTTAAATAGCGATTATCCACTCTTGGTTACATTGTCACGATACCATTTTGACCAGTTGCTGATAAACGGCGGACATCCGTCCTGCGAAGCGTAATTTTTAGCCTTCAGAGAAAGATTTCACTCTTCGAATATGAAATACTCTCTTTGAAACCAGCAATGGATGGTGTATTTATTGAAAAATGATTGATCAACTCATATCTTAAGCAAGTCGTCGTTATATTTAAAAATAAATTGTTTAGTTTGCATTTATTTTGTGTTTACCTTGAATATTTCAAAACAGAACAACAGGTTTCAGAAAACTGTGTGGCTTAAAAGTTAAGTACGGTCAATAAGCTTAGATTGAATCGGTTTTCTTTTAGCAATTTATTTTGTTAAAAAATGTTTTCCAGTTCATATCCCAATGTTTGTACAAATATATTTATCAAATTATAGGATTACGACACTCAAACGCGACTGGAGCTGATACATCGTGAACAAGAAGACAATTTGTATCGCGAATTGATCGAACAACGCGAAGAAGAAGAACGAAGATTCGAAAATGAAACAAAGGTAAGCAATAATATTTGTTTACGGGATTTTGACGGGATCTCGGAGGCCAATCAGATTGTGTTCTGGCAACGGCTATCAAACTCAAAGTTTTGTATTAATAGTTAGCTAATAGCGTTTGGCTTCTCGTTCGCTTTGCTCGCTGATCCATGTTTGATCGAATACTGTAGCCAAACCGATAAAAACTAAAATCGCCGCTGTTCATGACATTTGTCCTCAGCAGAAGTTTACGAGTTTTTAGTGGTAACACAAGAGAAACCCCCCGAACTTTTTAGACTTTAATTTAAAACATTTTTTTAATTTCAATTGCGTCTCGTTAAAAATTAAAAATATGACACAATTTAGTGAACCAATTAAAAATCGTCTTTATGTAAATTTGTCCAATTTTTATTCGTGAGAAAATTGACGTCGTTTTGTGATTGGTCAACGAACAAAAAAATGGTTAATTTTGTATACCAAATTTTGCAAACTGTTTCATATTAAATGAAGCTCAATTTGAAACTTTTATAACTGATTTTTGAGACATTTTTTGCTGAAAAATAAATGTTAAAATTGTATTATTTCTTACAAATTACAAGTTTTAGCAACGTAAACGACGGCAAAGTGATGATAAAAAATGTAACGTGAAGTGGGCACCTTCATAGTAATTCCTTAGGCTCGGGCTTAAAACAGGTTTAGGCAAAGGCGTAGGCTGACGTTTCATTTTTATATTACTTCTACCGGCTTTTGTACGCTTTCCTCACATTTAAATTTAACGCTTAGGCTTAGGCTTGAAAACGGTTTAAGCAAGTAGGTTGAAGTTTACGTAAGCCTTTTCCTAAACCTAAATCTGAGCCTAAAACTGAAATCTAAACTTGTGACCGGAAAGTGTACTGTGGTATTTTACACTGCCAATCATTTATTAGTGGAAGTATAATGAAGCAATATATTTAAACTATTATTTTCGATTGAAAACACAACATTATATAGCAAGTGATACTAAATTAGCGTTATTAAGTTTTGTTAATTGTTGAAATATGCATTTAAATATTGAACTCCAGCAACAGTTAAAAGTATTCGTACAGTGCAAAAAACGGTGAGTTAATTTGACTGTCTCCGAACTAGGCTCTGCGGAAAACACATCTGAGCCAAATTCGACCCCACGTGAGTCAGACGTGCGACTCAGTGAGTCGAATTTGACTCTAACAGAGTCAAATTTTACTCAGTTTGTGTAGTCCTGTAGAGCGTATTTCGGGGAGAGTCAATTTGACTCACTATTTTTTGCAGTGTATCCGGTTCCGATAATTTTAACATCCGTTTGTGCCTTCCGTTTTATGTATTTTTAACACCTCATGTCAAAGGTGACCGTTTGACCTATTTTTGATACTTAATTTTCTACATTTTTGTATTAACTTTTTTGTTTTTAAGAATAAAACCATTTTATTGATTTGATTCCATTTTTTTTAAAAATGATGATTTTTACAATCAAAAATTTACTCAACCATTACAAATTTGACAGAGTCTTAAAAGTTGACAGGAAGAATAAATTTTAACTCAAGAAACTAAAATCCATAATTGAAATTATTTAAGTAAAAAAATAGAATTTGAATCACCCCAAAAAATGGCCACAAATTTGTATTAATTATAAAAAAGACTATTTTTTATGAATTTCACTTTTTCTTACAAAAATGTCCGATTTTGATCGGAAATCAAACATTTGTGACCTGTGAACAATCGAGGCAACAGCGATGTCAAAATATTGGACTGGGGGCTGCCCATGGTAGTTCCAGTGTAGAAAATTCCAATTTTGCTGCTGACTCTGTAAACTTGTTAGCTTTTTATTCTGTATACCTCCTATATCAAAAATTGGTTCAATCACCTAGGGGCGCAGGGGGGTGGGCAATGGCACCCCTTTGCAAATCTAACATACCCATGAATGTTGGAGACGCAAAAAAATCATCGTCAGAATATTTTGAATTTTTTGTGGTCAAGATTTTGACAAAGTTTAAATTAAAATCTTCAAAATAAAACAGTAAAAAGGGTGAAATATTTGTACGAATTTGTTTTCAGTATGCGATTTCAACAGAGCAGTTGGCAAAAATTGGCTAAATTTGTTTAAGTCTTAGTTTCCAAGCCTCGAAGTCTCTAAGTTTTCTTATTTGGCAGCGGACAGCTTCCTATAACTAACATAGGTCAATCAAGCAACATGGCATGCATACAGCATGTATATACTAAAGTATAGGTATGGTAATTTGTTGATATATATATTATATATATATATATATATATATATATATATATATATATATATATATATATATAATAGCAGGAAATATATATAGGCAAAGTCAAATAATTGTTAAATTATTAATAAAAGTTGCCATTTTGTCCAGCTACAATGGTTCACGTTTTTAAACCCTTGTATGTCCCTCCTAAAAAATTTTAGCCCTCTAGCAAAGTGAACATTTTCACTCAAAACGTTTTCACCCCGTAAAAACATTCACCTACGATCAATGTTTCCGGGGTAAAAAAAGCCAGCTACGTGATTTTTTTCTGATAGGGAGAAAATGCACCCTGAGAAATCCGCCTGTGGTACCTGTACCGGTTTTGGCTACCGTGGCAATGACTTTATCGTGATTGGCTTTTTATTGCTGTTTAAGGAAGAATGGGAACGAGCGTTAGAAGAATTCACTCGAAAATACGAACGAGATCAACAGAAACGGGCGGATCCAAAAGCTCGCGAAGATTTGATTCGACATTTGACGCTCAAAAGAGACAAAAAGCGAGAAACAATTCATATGGTACGTTCAGTACCGGTCTTAAACCCCTCCGGACGAATCTACGACAATTCGTCGGCCGATAACTTGTCGCCCAACAGTATCCTAATCTTTTCAATAATTCCAAGCATAATACGAAGCGTAATCCTAAGCCTAAGCCTAAGCATAGTGATTGACAACGAATTATATCGAATAGATGCAAGTTTGGATTACAAGTTGTCGGACGACGAGCTGTCGGTCGATCAATTGTCGTGAGACCACTCCTGACACCCCCAGTTCGAACGTCACAAAACTTGATGGACCCCTAAAATGTAAAGTTTGTGACCTGATTTAATACAAAAATACGTCTACAGTCGACTTTATCGCTCGGTATCCGTTGGTGGAGGTTTCATCAATTTGATGCGTTTTAGGCAAAGTTGTAGGAGGGAAGATAGGTGAATATATCCCACCTAGAAATTTTGAAACCGAAGAACCAAACGAACTCACACATACCCTAATAACCTACGACCTTTTAGAACACGAAAATGTGATTGCTCCGGAACGTCCGGAATTACTTACACGATATAGTGTTAATGTAATTATTTTATCCAATACAAAACCGTGACGCTAAATGATTAATGAACGTCATGAGAAGCTCAAATATGCAAAAATTTCTGAAAATGGATCGTTTCTAGCAAATGGCGGCTGGACGGTGACGGAAAAGGCCTAAAATGATAGCAAATGTATAAGTAACGTCGATCGGTGACAGACCGCTTATTAATAATTTGGGCCATTTTAATTTCAGAGACTACGCGAACGTGAACGTACCGCAACGGCTGATTTGGTTGATCGCCAGAGTAAAGAAATGATGGATTTGTACAGAAAAGCAAGACAGGTACAACTAAGAGTGATTCTGCCAGACACTCCGGTTTCAGTTCTGGTTTCGATAAATTTTATCCGGAATTGAAAATTGCGGTATTATATTGAAAATCGAAATGTTTTACCAAAAATGAAGAATAAAAATTCAATAGATTTGATTACTATAGTGTGCAGACCTGGACAATCGTCGAAAACAAACCATCAAACGTAGATTTCACTACCGTGGATTATGAAAATGTAAAATACAGCAGATAAAGTGAATACCTATCTCCAACTACAATTATTTCACCAATAATATTGCAAAAAAGAAAATTAAAATGAATTTTTCGGTGGAATGTACCCTTCATTTTTCGGTTCCGGTTCTGTTTCCGTGCATGGAGTTAATCTTGGTTTTAGACTTATCTTCTCCTAAGCTTTCTTGAGATTTAGGGTTGCGCTATACTCGCCGCGCGCTGCCAGACGCCGCCGAAGGCCGGCGCGCGATATGGTAAACGTTTTGCCACACGCGCGTCCAGCTGCGGGCGGCGACGACCGGCAGCGTCCGGCTTAGAAAAAGTACAGCGCAACCCTTAGGCTTTAGGCTGCTGTTTACGCCCTTGCAAACTAATATATAAACCATAGCAAAATAATTGTGAAATGACATTTTTAGCCAATAATCATAGCTGTTTATGTAAGTTAAATGCAAAACAATAACGCGTTTTCGTTTTCTGTTTAAGCATTACTTTATAGTGCAATTTTGCAATTGTTAATATTATTGTAATTGCACAATTTTTTTTGCAGATTTGCAAAAATTGCAGTGCAGGATGCGCCTTTGGGGGCACAAATTAAACTATGAAATTGTGTAGTTTTTGAAAGTTTGATTTCAAAGCAACCTGAAAAATTATTAATACTAAGGGTTGCGCTATAGTTGTCGTGCGGCGATGTCCGTCACCGTCCGTATCCGGTTTGGCGCCGTACGTCATCCGTCCGGCGCCGTACGTCATCCGTCCGGCGCCGTCCGTCATCCGTCCGGCGCCGGACGGAGGGCGATGGACGTTACCGTCCGTCATTGCACGGTATCGTACGTGAGTTATTTGCGTACGATACCACACGGTGACGGACGGCGCCGTACGATTTTTTAAAAAATACTTAATCAAATATGTTTCGCTATGATCTGTAGGCATAAATATTTTTGACCTTCAGTCTTGCTTCTCATTGGCTCCCTTTGAGGCTAAATATATGAAAGTATGATTTCAAGAACTTTCGTATCTTTTTAACTCATAGCTAATCACAAGCGGATCCACAGAGGGGCGGGCTGGACGGTCGTACACCCCCCAAGTCGGAAAATTTTTTGTGGCAGAAAAATAAGGTTTACCTTTCGATTTTCTGGCTCATAATTATTTTTGTAATTAAATGATAAGATCCCTACCTTGCAATTTTGTGCTGCTAATGGAACATATATAGCATACAGTAAAAATTGCGTTTCATTAACTTCGGCCAGCCCAACCCCACGTCACAAATTTCATGGTTCGCCGCTGGTGCTAATTACGCATAAGACACTGTTTTCCAGTAGCAGAATACGCAAACAAGTATTTTCGTTAAAGTTTGTACAATTTTAAGTTTCTAGCTGATTATGCTTGCGTTTCACTTTGAAAATTGTAATGTTGAACTATCATCATGCTATTCAGACGTGCAAGCTTTTGCAGCAAAAACATGCACGTGGCACTTGCATATGCAAGTTTGGACAAAAAGCAGATTTGAAGTTCTCGCAGTCGCAAATTATTCACTGGAATTCATGCTATTGAATTTAATTCGCACCTGTGAACGCAGGTGCAAGCCGCTCGCATTTCTTGCACCTTCAGAGTGAATGATCAATCGGAATATTCTTTTGAACATGCTTGCATCTGCAAGTATTTCATGCAAGTTGCAGCTGCGAGTTCTCGCTGCTAAACTTGTACGTGTGAATAGAGTTTGATAACACCTTGGTTTTCCTGATTCAAATATAAAACTTAATTGCACTGCTTGCCTAAGGCTTACAAATTAGCCCGGACTTATTTGGTAACATTTAAATTAGAATTTGGTTATATTATTGAAAATGAACCAATTGGAGTCGAGATATGAACCATAAAACAACTATTTCACCTGATCTGTAACATTTTTACCATAACCCGAAATTTTGGAATGTCTTATAACTAAACTGGTTGCGGTATATTGCATTCCTTATATATTACAGTAAGTCTCAAAAGCAAACCATATTTCCGCCTTTTGAATATTCCTTCAAGAACCTTGCAAAAACGGCCCATGTAAAGATCAGGAGCGGAACGTTTTTCTGTGGGAGTAAAATAGACGAACCTTAAGCTTTAGACTAATTTATTGCTTGGCTTAGCCTTAGGTTTAGGCTTAGGCATAAACTCGGTTAGATTTAGGCTTAGGCTTAGGCTTAGGAACATGCTTATAATACTGTCCGCCCCTGTTCTTTACATTGGCCGCAAAAACTATACCTGGTCCTAAAATTATTATTATTTTGCAATTTCTTTACGCTCATAACAGTAGCTAAGCGTGACGCTGTACTTCTCGTACGCGGTCGATGGCGTCGGACAACGCTGAATGGCATTAAAATAGCTAAAAAGTATAGCGCCGTCCTAAGAATATTAGCGAGTTTGGGCTATGAGCCGTATATTAGGGTGGCGCTATAGTTTCTTACTATTTTAATGCCGGGTCGTTCGGTGCCATACGGTAACACACGTCAATTGTCGCATGTTGCCGCATAACAATTTATAAACAAAAGGTTTTCGGTTCCAGCACCGAGCGGAGCACGAGAACTATAGCGCCACCCTAAGGTTATTCGGCGCTGCAGAGGGCCTGACATAATACCGGACGATATGGAACACTGCGGAGTCAAGAGGACACCACGGCCCAGTCTCCTGACCCAGGGGTCTAAACCAAAATTTTATACTAAGATTCAATTGCGTTTGGCGTTATACTTGGTTTGCGAGTTTATTCACTATTTAATATTCCTCTGCCTATTCCATCAGAATTTTTTCGATTCGTCATTGAAATGCAAATTCATATTAATTTTAGGCAGATTCCGGTTTCGAAAACGGAAGTCCAACTGGCGCTGTTGACGAGCATCATATTCACATCAATGGTCAAAACGCAATGGGATTGACCAATGGCACCACGGTAATCACAACTTTGCCGACCAATGGTCAATTAGCGTCAGGCGGACCTGGAAGTCAACTGTTGAAACCTGTTTCCGGTTCCGGCGCTGACAGTTATCCGTCAACACCGCCACCCCCGTTTCCGCCAGTTTGCCGTAAACGTGATTTGTACACTGATGTGACTATTTTTGAAGGCGTCGATCAAACAGCTATTAGTGTAAGCTTTTTGGTTGAAAATGGCTGGGTTGCGGAAACTCTACTTAAGCCGACTGCATTCACAGAAAGTTTCAGTGAGTTAATTTTAATTCAGAATGAGTTTAATCTACTCAGACGTCTGAATTCTGAATTATACCTTTCACAAGTCAGAAGGTTCATTGATTGAACTCATTTTCAGTTAATTAATCACGTAACACTGAAATAAATCAGCTCAGAGTGAGTTAGTGTTTAGTGTTATTAACTTTGAAATAACCAGGAATAACTAATTCTCTCTCTCAGTTGATTAATCAACTCATCGAAATTTACAGTGTAGCTTGTGTGATCTGTTTCACATACAAAAGCCTTTCGATTGGTGCTATGGAGCCCAGGGTACTTACAGTCCTGAGATGCTTGGACTGAGGCTTCTAGGGTTTGTCGTAAATTTAAGCTTAGGCTTATGCTTAGTGGGCACTCTTGTACGCTTCTCTGGGGGCTCATTCTGTCAGGAGGCATTAAGATCTTTGTATATGAGCTATAAGAGATTTTGTGTCACTGTTGACAAAATTATTGTGAATATCGCATTCGTATTAATGAATATTGTTAAATTTTTAGGTAGCGCAATCAGAACAGCAAACATTTACCGATTTAGTTCTTGCACTAACGATGAACTGCAGAAATGATGTCGAAAAAGCAAGGTACGCTATACTGTAACACTTTGAATAGCCAATCAAACGTTAGAACGGAAAAAAATTAACCCTTAGACAGATGATAGAACCAGGGTTTTAAATCCTAATTGGCCAAATTCAGTTGGGCAAGTTAAAGCCTTACTGTAGTCTATCACTGTTAGTTTGGCCCATATTCTCAAATGCGTATAGCACCTATTACCAGTTGATGATAGGCGTTGTAACCTTCGAAGCAGCGAATAGTGAGGTTTGAAATTCAGCACATTTATTGTTTTCGATTTTCACTGTTACTGGGCAAATTTTGACATCTGGAATCGCTGCAGTTTGTTAGTTTGAAAACCTATTACTAACTGGTGATTGATGCAACATGCATTTGAGAATATAGGCCCTAGCATCAGTTAGCGATAACTTGTCAAACCGACTAATATCTCTGCAATTGCAGATCTCAAAATTTATACAGTATTGCATATTAACCCGAATAATGTGCTAAGTTTCGAACCTCACCATGCGCACTTTTCAAAGTTACAGGACTTATCGCCAACTGGTGATAGGTGCTACACACATTTGAAAATACGGGTTCTTGAGCAAGCATAAAGTGTACTTGTAGTACTTGTTTGAAAGCCAAAAATTCTCACGTTTAAGTTGAGTTGAATTAGAACTTTTGCAAAACTTCTAAGTTTTTGAATAAAAAATAAGTTGCTGGCTTTTCTAATTTTCAACGACTAAAATTTTTCTTCGCCCAATTCAATATTCGAGTTCTTGTACACTTGTCGCCGCATTTACACTTAGGTTTAGGCTTAGAAAAACGTTTTGATTTAGGAATACGTTTGCTACGCCTGTTAATCCTTTGTCTAAAGTCTAAGCCTAAACGTTTAATGTGAGCAAAGTATGCATGAGCTTACATATGTTGTATGTATGCTTAAATATAATATTGAATCGAAGCTTTTAGGGCGATCTATCGTTGGATTACTGTGAAAAATTTAAATTTAATGGAATTTGACCAACGAATCGACCCAAATACGCCGCTTGGAATTTTACGAGGCATAAAATTTGGCACCGAAAGTTATCATGTTTTGTTCAAAAGACTGTGCAGGTAATGCCACCCCTTAACGATTGTATTCGTACATTTGTGAATTCTTCAAAGACGGGGTGGGAGGGGCGGAACGCACAAAAATCATTTTTTGATATTCAAGAAATATTTTGTTAAATTTAAAACAGTTATGTCTTCATCTATACTGCAGACATATATTTCTTGAATGCAAAACATTAGTTTCGGAAATTTTTCAGAAATGTGTGTGGGAAATTTTTAACACTTAAATGTCTTAAATTATGCGTGTGTTTTATAAACACAAATATTTGTGTAATATCTGTGAAATATTTCTGAAATACAAGACAAATGTCAGAAATTTAAGACAAATATGTCTGAAATAAAAGACTTGTTTCGCTGATTTTTGAGACATTCATGTCCTAGAAATAAGATTTTCCAGAGAAGCCGTCTTGATAATTGGGAGTTAAACTAAAGCAAATTCTCTAATTTTACAACCTAACATACGTCCAAGACGCAAACTTAGGTTAGAGAGAGCCTGAGCTCAACTCGAAATACCTTCGAAGTTCGATTATTCATATATACTCTCTTAAGAATATAAAAACGGAGCAATTTTTACATACATAAAAATCAGAAAATAAATTGTTGAATTTAACTCAATTATTTGTTGTAAGAAAGAAATTTGTTTCTTATAAATTGTAAATAGTAAATTTCATGAAAATAAAACATTTATGTTTTAACCATTTCAAACACAAATTTCTGAGCTGTTTACTCCTGTCAATATCTGAAATACAAGACATAAGCTCGTTACCTATTGTTTCATGTTTTGATACGAGTTTCTGCGTTTGTTCTAATAATTAAAATTTTGTTATTTTCAGCTACGCAGGCCTGCATTGCGTCGTGATCAAAGGCTACAGCAAATCCGCCGGCTACCAACCAGGAATGTCGTTTGAAAACGGCCGGTTTCGTAACACATGGAACGCCGTATTTCTTGATGGCTCATGGCGATTTGTGCAATGCAACTGGGGCGCCCGGCATTTAGTCAACGCGAAAGATGTTCCTCCATCGAATGCAACCGGCACAGGATCACTCAGCAACTACAACGGCTCCAGCCATCACAACGCGTCTCCGAGTAACAGCGGCACTGTCGGTGGTGGTGGTCCAGGCTCAAAATCCCGTCCGTCCGCCGACAATTTACGCTACGAATATGACGATCACTATTTTATGACCGATCCAGAAGAGTTTATTTACGAATTTTACCCACAACAACCTGAATGGCAACTGCTACGGCGACAGATTGCGCTGAGCGAATTTGAAGATCTTCCATTTGTACGGTCGTTGTTTTTTCGATACGGACTGTCGTTCGCCGATCCGTCACTGAGGGCTGTTGTTTTCAGCGACGCGAGCGGCGCAGCGACCGTTGCGCTCAATATGAGCCCTGAAGCGCTCCAACATTTAATATTTCACTATAATTTACGGCATTACGCGTCCGAAGATACGGATTATAGCGGCGTTTCGTTGAAACGTTTCGTCATGCAATCCGTAGTTGGTCACTCAGTGGTGTTCCGTGTTCATATTCCGTGTCGCGGCGAATTTTTGTTGGACATTTTTGCGAACGCAATTTCAACCGGTGAATACTTGACTGGAGCGCCGATGAAGTTTAAATCGGTTTGCAAATTCAAAGTGGTCTGTGATCAGTTGAACGTTATTATGGTTCCACTGCCGGAGTGCGCGTCCGGCGAATGGGGTCCAGCGAAAGCGTACCGGCTGTTCGGGTTAATTCCGTTGACGCACGAAGACGCAATTATTAACGCACCGCCAGGAGCGCAAGAGCTCGAGATCCGGTTCCGGATGTCACGGCCGTTGGCCGAGTTTGTCGCAGCGCTGCACAAAAACAACACCGACGAACGGAGACTGCAACGATGCGTTCAACGAAGCGCTCGCGGTGATGTAATGGCGTTTCGGATAAGTTTTCCTGAAGAAGGACAGTACGGCTTGGATATTTATACTCGCGAAGCCAATCCGCCATCCGTAGGCGACAGTTATCCTGGATCGGCGACTGGCCAAAGCTCGCCGTACACCGCTTCGCCAGGAAGTCGCGGAAGCGCCAACAGCGGCGGTGAAAAACAACTCTTAACTCATTGTTGTAAATATTTAATCAATGCTCGTTTGTGATAAATCAGTTTTTCTGCTTCTGCTTCGAGGTCCATGAAGCAAGGACTGGGATTCGCTGGATACTCGAGAGATGATGTTGCCATGTCTATTTCAATCAGGAACTTATTTGTAATCGTTGAACTTAAACTCTTCTCAGATTGAATGGGTTCTGTTACACGGTGGATTCAGAAGTTTTCGACGCGTTTTGTCGTCCGATTTATTAAGAACAGCTTGCGACCGAGAAACCAAACGCAATTTTAGTACTCAATCATAATACAAAATTTTGGGGTTTATCTGCGTTGTTTGGTCAATCCATGGGTATTCCGCAGTGGTTCTGTTCAATTAATATGAACATGAAGATGCTTACATCGGTGCTGACATTTAAGCTTGGGGGTTAATGAACCGTATTGCTTGGACATTAGATTTTTAAACGCGATTATGTTCAATTTAAAACTGCTGCAAAGGCCTATGTTACTTTTAGTGGCGTAACAGTAGATTAAGCGTATTCCTAAACCTAAGCGTTGCAAAAATGTGGTCCTAAGCCTAAGCCAAACAAAAAAACGTAATCTAGAATCTAAACCTACTCTTTTATGCACTCACCATGGACGGCCCTTAAAGTAACGTGGGACCGATGCAAATATGAAATAGCTAAATAGAATTTGATTACAAAATACAAGAACAAACGTACGGCATACCGCTCATGCCTCAGTATTGTTTGCCTGCGGTTATTTCGACTGCAACGAACTGTAATCGCAGTGGTGTTTGAGATGTTTTGCCTACGGGATACGCGAAATAATACACAATGCACAGTATTTAACAACCATATGCGAACTACCAAATCAGCGCAACTATTGTGATCAACGTTGGGTGTAAATGAATTTCGAATATACGTAGAAGACATCGAACCCCAGACTGACTGAAAAATTGATGGTTTGTGGGGGGGTGATAGCTGTGGTAAACTTTTTGCAATTCGACAAGGTTGGATAAGATCGCAACTGCAAGCAGACGTGAGCTCCTGGTTTAGATGGTATGAATTTGCTTTAGGCAAACAAAATTTAGGTTTTGGCAATGTTTCGGATAATTCGTTGTTTTTGATACCTGTTTTATATACAGTCTACTGTCCTAGTGACCCTTGTACACTTTTCGTCCACATTGAAGGTAAAGCTTAGGTTTAGGCATGCCTTTAGCTAAGCTTAAGCCTGTGCTAAACCTATTCAACGAGTGAGTTTAATTTTAAACCAGATATAAATCGTTTGTTCAATCCAAATCTTGAGCACTTCGTACTTCCCGGAACTTATAATTTTTGAAATTTTCCAATTTTGGCATAACTTATGCTTAAGCTTATGCTAGTAGAAGTGTACAAGGGCTTAAACCGCGGAAACGTTTCTCGTTAAAGTTTAAAGTTACGTTCTTCGGCTAAACTTTGTGGTCAATGTATAGAACAGGACCGTAGCAGCAGTATAAAAATATTTTATATACCTAAGCCTGAGCAAAAAATTAGCCTATAAAAATATTCTATATACCTAAGCCTAAGCAAAAAATTAGCTTATAATAATATTCTCTATTAACCTAAGCCTAAACAAAAAATTAGCCTATAAAATATTCTTTAAGCTAAACCTAAGCGTATGAATGAGCTTATACCTAAACCCAAGCCTATGCAAAAAATTAGTCTAAAACTTAAACTCTATTGCAGTGTCGCAGAAGAACGTTCTGCCTTTGATCTTTACATGAACCAACTTAGTGACGAATATTGCGTTATTTATGGCAAAGGCTAAAATGTTCTGTGTTCCGGCTTATGTCCACTTTTCATCACAGTTGTCAAAATTTTCTAATTTTGCCATAACTTAGGCTTAGGCTTAGGCTTAATATTGTCGGCCGGAACTGCCCGTTGTGTCAATATACAACAAACGCTCTATCGAATCCTATAATAATGTGTTTCATGTATATAGTATACTTTGTATTGCTTGTAAACAATACTTTTCTAAATAAATAGAGTGTTATATATTCTGTCGTTAGTTTTCATTAAAACCCAGTCTCTCTATACCTGTTCTACGGTAAAGTGTTCAACGGAAACCAATGAAATTATACGTTTCACAAGTTGAAATTCTGTTCGTCGAATTTGTAAGCTTTAATTACTAAATACAATTGTGGAATATATTTGAAAATTTCGTTTTGCTAATAATTTACTCGAATTTAATCATATTTGGTAATTTTTTTAAGGAAATACAGATAAAATGAATGAAAAAAGCGAGTATATGGGAGTACCACCGGGATTCAATAGTAAGTTGTACAAGAGTGTATGATGCAAGAGTGTGCAACTCTTGGAGTTCTGCAACTTACAGAATGTACCACCGGGCGTTGCGTTTGGGACGACCTTTGCTTATTTGAGGGGGGTCGCTTTCTCATAAAATAATCCTAAATTAAGCGAAGCATTTTAGATGCTGCATACATAAAGTGCTATGGTTCGCACAGGTTGTACCCCCTAGAAATAAGGGGGTCGGTCACAAACACAACGCGTGCCGGGTACATTTTGTACCATGCGGAACTTCAAAGAGTTGCTTGCACACTCTTGTATCATGCACTCTTGCGGTTGTACCTACAACCTGTAAGAAGTTTGATAAAAATTACAAATCCTCTAAAATTTGTCACATTATGCGTATAGCAGTTAAATAAGCAACACAATAACTAAACTCAAATTTCTTTTAAATCTGACTTTGGAACCTCAGCTGAATTTAAAACATGTTGACCAATGTATAGAACTGGGCCGTTACAATAGTATAAGCATATTTCTAACCCAAAGCGTAAGAATGAGCTTATACCTAAGCCTAAGTCTAAGCAAAAAATAGTCTAAAGCTTTCACTGTAATTTTTAATGAGATAATTTAAATCAACTCAGATAGCGAGTCGGTTAATTTTGAATTAGTAACAGCCAACATTACGTCACTGTGAGTTGGTTTGATTCTCACTGTGAGTTGAGTAAACTCCAGGTGAGCTGATAAACTAATTCAGAATAAGTTGAATTAACTGAGATATCTGAGTTCCCTGAAATACCTAACTCCTAGCTAAAGTTTATGAGCAAGTTAATCTCATTCTGAGTTTAAAATCAACTCACTGGAATTTACAGTGTAAACTTATACGTTGTTACTGTTCGCAAAAAACGTTCCGCCCCTGACTTCTGTATGAGTCAACATGTTTTTTGACCAAATGTATCTTATCTTTGATGTTCATTTGCAGTACAGCCATTGGGGGACTGACCGTCAGGTCTGACGGTACCCCTCGGCCAAAAAATTTTGGTTTTGTGAATATTTTTCTAAATATCAGTTGTGTTCCATTTATATCGAAATGTGCGCAGTGTAAACACTGCATATTCCAGCGAGTTGATTATAACTCAAAATGAGTTGAAAGACTCAGTCTGAGTTAGGACCATCAGAACTCACAATTCTGGTTTGATTCAACTCGATCTGATTTAATTAATCAACTACCCCGGAGTCAACTCAACTCACACAGAAAATCATCTCAACTGAGTTAAAGTTTACTGTTGTTCACTCAGAAATAACTAACTTTCCGTCTGAGTTTTAATTAACTCATTAGAATTTACAGTGTAGAACAGAGCCGCAACAATAGTATAAAGCATATGTCTAAACCTAAGTCAAAGTGTAAGAATGCGCTTACACCCAAACCTTAGCCTTAGCCTAAGCCTCAGCTTAAGCAAAACAATTTAGTCCAAAGCTGAAGCTTACTCCATGGCAATCCCACAGAAAAACGTTGCGCTCCTAATCTTTACCTGAGCTGGAATTGTTATGGCTGGTTTTTATTGCTATTGCCAGCCATAGTTGAAGCTCATCATTATGGCTATTTTTTGCATTTTCGTCAATCAAACGCTTCTGACAACCACGGACAATTTAAAGAACAGGGGCGGAGAACAGTATTATAAGCATATATATTCCTAAGCCTAAGCCTAAACCTAATTGTAAGAATGAGCATATTCCTAAGCCTAAGCCTAAGCCTAATTGTAAGAATGAACATATTCCTAAGCCTAAGCCTAAGCCTAAGCCTAATTGTGAGAATGAGCATATTCCTAAGCCTACGCCTAAGCCTAATTGTAAGAATGAGCATATTCCTAAGCCTAAGCCTAATTGAAAGAATCAGCATATTCCTAAGCCTAAGCCAAGCAAAAATTATACCTTAAGCTTACTCTTTTCTAGTACCACAGAAAAACGTTCCACCCTTAGTCTTTAAATGGTCCACAACCACAATACAAAAATTAATTTAAACATCATAAGCATTTAAACCCTCTTAATCCTAAATTTTGGTTCTGGCTTACTTGCAATATGATTCGCTGAACAATTTACACTGGTATACGGTGTCCAATAATAATTTAGTTGTTCGTGAACAACTCATGGACTAAAGAGGGTTAATGTTGATTTGAAAAATTGAAAAACAGTTTTCATTTTTATACCAAATTCAGTCCAGTAAAATTAATTTTTCGCTGCAAAGTAAATAAGATTAAGTTCACTGTAAATTTCAGTGAGTTGATTTTAATTCAGAATGAATTGAATTACTCAGTCTGAGTTGGGACTATCAGAACTCAGAATTTTGAGTTGATTCAATTCATTCTATGTTAATTAATCAAGTATCCCAGACTCAACTCATGTCAGAGGGGAATCAACTCAACTCAGAGTGAGTTGATGTTTTCTGATATTAATTCAGAAATAACTAACTCGCTAGCTGAATTGAATAATCAAAAATTATTTGAATTTACAGAGTTGTAATTTATTTAAGAAAATTATCGAGGCAGTGCCCCGAGCGGAACTGGTACAACAGGTCAACCCAAACCAACGCCACAAGCCAGACCGCCTCCAAAGAAGTATACCGGATATGGATACGGTCCTTCACAATCGAACACTCCTTATTATGAAGTAAATAGCTTTTGAAACATGATTCAATCCGCAATTGCTAATTGGTAAAGTTTTTGCCAAATAGCAGAGATTTTTGGCGTTTTGGCCAGTGTATAGAACACAGTCGCAACGGACGCTGTAAATTCCGATGAGTTGATTAATGAAATTCAGAGAGAATTAGTTACTTCTGGTTATTTCTGAGTGAATAAATGCGAAACATTAACTTGCTCTGAGCTGATTTAATGACAGGTGAGTTGATTATTAACTCAGAATGAGTTCAATCAATTGACAATTTCTGAGTTCTGAAAGACCGAATTCACAGCTCAGACTTCTGAGTGAATTCAGCTCTTATTGAATCCCGCATTAAGCTTGCCCTATTGTAGTCTTGCAGAAAAACGTTCCGCCCTTGATCTTTACATGAGCCAGCAATTGTAATGTGTTTCGATGCAACCGTGTTTGCGTTGATACAATTTAAAAATTGGAAGAAACCCAAACACTATTAGCTGCCTGATAAAATATATTCATTACGTTGCTATGAAAGCAGCTAGAAAACCCGACACACAGGAGTGGCTTCAACTCTCAGCCTATGGCACGTATCCAACGTCTCCAAGTGGTTCTAGCGCCGACTATATGTCAACCGTATACTGTCGGATAGCATACATACAGCGCACTGCATTATATTGCACGTACAAATAAACGGGCAATCATCATTCTGAGTTAATAATGAATCAATTTACTCAGAATTAAATGAGCTCAGAGCGAGTTATATTGTTACATTTTAACTCAGAAATACACCAGAAATGACAAATTCGCTCTCCGAGTTGATTAATCAACTAATCAGAATTTACAGTGTACACCTCTGTGACGTTAGCGATGGGGTTCTTGTCTCTGTATTGTACACTGTAAATTTCACGGAGTAACACAGAATGAGTTGAAAAGTCTGAGTAAGAACTATCAGAACACAGAGAATTTTGAGTTGATTCAATTCATTCACAGTTAATCAACTCACCCACAGTCAACTGGACTCAGTGTGAGAATCAGCTCAATTCGGAGTGAGTTAACGTTTACTGACGTTAATTCAGAAATAACCAACTCGCTAGCTGGAATTGATTAATCAACTCATTGGAATTTACAGTGTATAATTTTACTGACCAATGTTTATTTCAGGAAGAAGAATATGCAATGGGTGTCGAAGGTGGCGGGCACCAACAACAAGAACAAGTCGCTCGTGCTCCGCCGCCGAAAAAGCGAAAAGACGTTGATGAAAGTTGTTATTTCCCACCACCGGGTGCTTAAAAATGGCTATTTTGCTAACTGCAAACCCAAGTTTTATCCAAAAATCAGCGATAATTCAGAACAAAATGTGAAATTTTTCGGTCAATTGACATTTTGTGAATGCTGAGCTGTATTTCTGATCCAACCTTTTCAACGGAAATTGGTTTATTAATTGTGTTTGCAATCATGTGCACTTTTTCCCCGCAGATTTAAGCTCAGACTAAAGCCCTATTCACACGTGCAAGTTTTTGCAGCAAAAAGTTGCACATACAACTTGCACGAGCAATTTTGGTCACAAAGCAGGTTTGAAGTTCTTGCGGCTGCAAATTATTCGCTGGAATTTATGCTATTGTATTTAAGTCGCATGTGTGAACACAGTTGCATGTCGCTTGAATTTTGTGCACCTGCAGTTTGATTTGTCAATCGGAATGTTCGTTTGCAAAATACTTACAGCTGCAAGTATTTCGTGCAAGTTGCAGCTGCAAATTCTCGCTGCAAATATTAGCACTTGTGAAAGCAAATTTAGGCAAAAGATACGAAAAAGACTTAGCTAAGCCTAACCGTAAACACGAACCTTTGTCTAAAACATTTAAGCTTAAGTCTACACTGTAAATTTTAGTGAGTTGATTTTAACTCAAAATGAGTTGAATCACTCAGTCTGTAGTTAGGACTAGCAGAATTCAGAATTGTGAGGTGATGCAAATCAATATGAATTAGCTGATCAACTCCCCCATAATCAAATCAAAATCAGCTGAGACTGAAAATCAACCCAACCCAGAGTGAGTTAATGCTTATTGTTATTAACTCAGAAATAACTAACTCCTTAGCTGAGTTGATTATTTAACTGATTGCAATTTACAGTGTAAGCGTTATCCTATGCCTTAGTCTAAAATTTTTGGAAAAGATACGTTAAACACAACGGAAGAAACATGAAGTTTTGTTTTTAATTTTAGAAAGTTATAAGCAACTTCATACTGCAGTGTTTTAGTTAAAATTTCCTAATACTAATTTTGGTTCATACACACTTAGCCACGACGTACATTCTCAGGCTTAGGTTTAGGAATAGGCTTAGCATGCATACGCTGTTGCTCAGGTCATCGCCTATACGTGGAAAAGTATAAGTGTCCATGAGCCAACATTTTCACTATTTAATAAACGAAAATATATACTCGCACAAATGTTAGTGCCAGTATCAACAGTGCTGAACCTGCCTAGGGTGGATGCCGCTTGTGACGATCAATATATTTTTCAAATTTTATGTTTAAAATCTTGTTGGGGGCCCCACCTTGGGCTGCGGGCTCCCCAAATGGTGAGTATGGGGGTGGTTGCTCCGGCCCTGAGTGTCAGGGTATAAGTCTTCAAACGGGGAAGAATTAAACCGCGACACAGGAAACGTGACTATTTTTACACCTTAATCGTCTAGCGAAATTAAATGTTTATGCTTAACTGTGTGAGTTAAGCGTTAAAACTTTGCCTGAGAGCCAGAGTAACCTAAACAACTAGGTTTAATTAGCTCTCGTGGGTTCAGTAGCACAGGTACGGATCGGTGTGGCCGGAATTAGGCCAGACTTTGCCCACGCAGACTCCCCAGAACACAACCGCAGGTGTCACAAAAGTACATTTTTAGATTTTGTAAAATTTAGTTTGATATTAAAATATTGAAAATAAGTTTGTCGAACTGTAAATTCCGATGAGTTAATTAATCAACTCAGAGAGCGAATTAGTCATTTCTGGTTATTTCTGAGTTAGTCATAATAGTTAACAGAGTAACTCGTTCTGGGTTGATTTAACTCCGGGTTTAAGTGATTAAACTCACAATAAACGTTGAATTGAACTAAGAATTGTATAATCTGAAGTACTTAACGTGTGAATTATGTCTTTGACAAGTCAGAATTCTGAATTGAGTGACGAATACACTCTGGGTTAACTAAACAACTTTGCTGGGAGGAAATTACACTCAAGAAGCGTTGAATATGGGCTTACCCGATGATAAGCTTAAGAAGGGTGTTAACTAATCTGTCTCATTTAACGTGATCAAACCCTTGGCTTTAGAGTGAAATAATGGTATGTGACGAATTAATGATGAAGAATATGAAATAAGTGTTTTGGCTACGAAGACCGATCAACAGTAGCCGACATAGAAATAAAGGTATATCCGAATTTAATACTTTTAAGGGTGTACAAACGGTAGGTTGAGCATATTGAAAGGCCCGAGTCAGGGCCATAAAAGCAGTGCCGGAGCAGACGGGTGTGGTGCTGTCCCTGAACCTTAAGGTGGGGAGATCCCTAACGTAGTAGTATATCCAGAATTTATCAGTGTTTCATCTGAGGTTGTCCGAGCGCACGCTCGTGTTTGATAACAGCGTGAGGACTCCCTTCCAAAAAGTGTTTCACACAAAAGTTGCAAAATGGTGTATATTGAATATGATTCAGCTTTAAACTGAATTACACTTCGCGCGCAGCGTAAAATATTTTTGATATTTTTTCCTAAAATAGCTAAACAGCTCAAATTTTAGGTAAAAGCTAAAACAATATTCAAATGGTCTAACCAGAGGAGACAGCACATGGCACACCTCAGTCTGAAACTATTTTTATTACCGTTGTTGAATATTTCATTTCGAGTGAGATATACCAATTATCTTAAGTAAAATTGTACGCCAGCGAGTGTAGCGAGCAGGAAAATGTAACATTAAAAGCGACCGCGTGTTTATTTTACGGTCTGTGTAGTGTGTGAAGCCATTAACAGAATCGCGGCAAGGTAGAATTGTGTCAAAACTCGACAGCGAAGCGAGCGAGAAGCCACACGCATTTCAAAACTTTGGCGGTTTTTGTTTCCACCGGTTGGAGCCGGGCCCCGTTTAGGGATGACCACCCCAATGGTGGTACAGGGGTGGCTGCTCCGGACCTACCTTCAAGTCTCAACGTGAGCGTAGGTATGCTTCAAGCTAGGCAGAAATCTATGGGATTTAACCTACACTGTTGCAGTTTGCATGAACCCGGGACGTGTTTTTAATAGAGGTCACAATAACGTGGGTCGTCACGCTATCATAATCCATGTAAAGATCAGGGGCGGATCGTTTTTCCGCACGACTGCAATAAAGTGAGCGTAAGACTAATTTTTTCGCATAGGCATAGGCTTAAGAATATGCTTATACTTCTGTTACGGGCCCTGATTGGTTATTATCAATAAGATTGAAATTTTTGAACAACATCAAACAATTATAAGTTTTTTAAACAAACGTCCTAACGCTACCTTCACTGTAAATTGCAATGACTCGATTAATCAACTCAGAGAGAGAATTAGCTATTTCGAGGTGTTTCTGAGTTAATAACAGTAAATATTGACTCACCCTGAGCTGATGTAAATTCGGGTGAGTTGATTGTTTAACTCAGAATGAGTTCCTTCAATTCAGAATTCTGAGTTCTGAAAGACCTAATTCAAAGCTCAGACTTCTGAATGCATTCAACTCATTCTGATTTAAAATCAATTCACTGGAATTTACAGCGTTGGAGACATACAGGCTTTGACAGTGGTAAACTCTTAATCGAGGGTTTCGGCCAATGTGAGGGCCGTAACATTGTCTAAGCGTAGACCTTAGCCTAAGCTAAAGCCTCAACGTAAAAATAAACATATCTGTAAACCTTAACGCCTAAGCAAAAAAATTTAGTCTAAAGCTGGAAGCTTAACTCCAGCCGAAAATGGTCCGACCATTATTTATAGATGAACCTTTAGTTTTAAACGCTGCCTTGTCTCAGTATAGACGTTTCATTGCTTTGACAAATACTCATATAAGTAGCTAAGTAATTGTACACCGCATATTCCCATACGTATTTCGGTTGACGCGAACATTTCCGAAAAGGGGGACGCTATGGGACACCACCCCCACATCCAGATAGATTTGTTTTGGTGCGAACGCAAAATCACTGAATTTTTCGTTAACCATTGGCCAATTTCGTCTTAAGACCAAATATTTCAGCCGTTTTTCGGTCCTGACGGCCTCTGCAGTTAAAATTTCTTCGTAGGCCGCTTGACAGATATCGCGAAGTATAGCACGCCTTGCAGGTTGGCAGGTATCATTGTTACATTTAGTGTAGCAGGAAGTGACGCGTATTATGTATCCGGTTGACCGAAGCTTTAAGTAGCGCCGCCTTGTCGTAAGCATCACACGATGGACATGGATGTGGAATACACACGCCCGTAGCCAGCTCACCTTGCTAGGGGGATGGCTAAAAGAGTTTCAGGAGGGGCATTCAAGGGTTTTCAATAAGATAATACAAGCAAGGTGGAAAACTTTCTAGGGGGAAATTGTTCCAGCGGTTCTGAGCCCCTCTGTCCCTAAGGCTACGGGTCTGGGGATATAGGAGCGTAAATTTATCATACTATGTTAACTCTTCGGGCAAGTTTATTAAATCTAAGCTTGAGCGTACGCAGAAAATTACAGGGAGTTGATTTTATCTCAAAATGAGAGTTGAATCACTCAGTCTGAATTAGGACTATCAGAACTCGGAATTCTGAGTTCCTTCAACTCATTCTAATTTAATAAATCAACATTAACCTGAATCAACTCAACTCAGAGTCAACGAAACTCAGAGTCAACGAAACTCATACTGAGCTAAAGATTTCTGTTGTTCAGAAATCACTAACTTTCCGTTTGAGTTGATTAATTAACTCATTGGAAGTTGAAGTCACAGCGTAAGCGTAATCCAAAAGCCTATGTTGGTACTTATGTTTTTGTTAAATTTTCTTATTGAATCCAATGTTAATAATACAAAGTTACAATTTTTTACAAAAATCTAAACTTTAGAATTTAATCTCGTGAAATTCGTCGCCAATTTTTAGATCTGTTGTCTTCTGATGATCAAGGCACTCATTCTACTAACGAATTATGAGACTTTTTTAACAAAACTTTTAGCGTTTAAACATAGTTTCTGAATTAAAATATCAAGTGTTCCAAAAGATTAAATTTCAAATAAAACTCATGTAAAAATCAGGGGTGGAATGTTTTTCGTTGGATAAACAATAGAGTAAGCTCAAGCTTTAGATCAATATTTTGCTAAGGTTTAAGCTTAGGTATAAACTCATTCCTACACTTAAGCATAGGTTTTGGCTTAAGCTTAAGCTTAGGATTGGGAGTATGCTTATACTACTGTTACAGCCCTGTTCCCGACTTAGACCGTCCAAAGGTTACAAGAACGCGCACATATATAGACATTAAAGATTCTATAGCTTATAGTTGCGGCTTTTCTATACCTTCATGAATTCTTCTGCTATGTGCTTGTCCTTGTTTGAACTGCGCTGTACACTTATATGCTACGGGTTCGTATTGTCAAATATGTATAGTACCTATCACCGGTCGGCGATTCGTCTTGTAAACTTTCCAACCAATCAATGCCAAGTTTCGAAATTCAGCACATTTTTAGCATTTGATTTTAAGTTCAATTCCGTGTCAGATTTGATGCTCACATTTTGAACCATTTGGCCCGTTTAAAAACCTATCGCCAACTGGTGATAAACGCTATATATTCAGTTCAAAAATATGAACCAAGATTTCAATACACGAGTCAAGTTGTCTCGTTGAAAATATACCTCAGAATGCCGTTCAGTTCAACTATCAATCCCGTTACGTCGAAACCACTTTCTCACGCTAATGTAGCGTAACATAGCATTAAAATTCTTAAGCTTTAATTGACGCATTTTACCACCCGAGCTACTAATTGCAATAGATCTTGTGACCGAGTAAACGTGTCGTTTTAGCGTTTGACAACGTTCAAATAAGGCAGCGGTTGTGTTAAAATTTGATTCAATAATTTTGAGATAACAATTCGGTCAGAAACAGCGACAGTTGAAATAAGAACGCTATTCGTTGTGTCGAGGGACAGAGTTGTCAGTATTTGTGTAAATTGAAAAATCTGACAATGTCCATAAAAGCAAGAATGGCACATTTTGATGCTTTATGCGGGTCATGTAAAGATCAGGGGCGGAACGGTTTTTCTGTGGGACTGCAATAGCGTAAGCTTAGGCTTTAGATTAATTTTTGTTTGGTTGGCTTAGGCTTAGGATTAGGCTTAGGCTTAGAAATATGGTTATTCTTACGTTTAGGTTTAGGCTCAGGCTTTGGCTTAGAAATATGCTCATTCTTACGCTTAGGCTTAGGCTCAGGCTTTGGCTTAGAAATATGCTCATTCTTACGCTTGGGCTTAGGCTCAGACGTAGGCTTAGAGATATGCTCATTCTTACGCTTAGGTTTAGGCTTAGGCTTAGGCTTAGGAATATGCTTATAGTACTGTTCCGCTCCTGTTCTTTATATACATTGGCCGTTTATGCAAACGCTGGCGTCCATGGTATTCACACTACTTTTTTACTGGAGGTTATGAAAAGTTCAAATTTTTAAAAAATTTAAAAATTCAAATGGTTTCGTATCAAACAGAGACTGGTGTACCGTAACAAAAAATAGCCGAAATGTTTGGGGAAGAATAAACGGCGGAAACCGGTGACGGACCGAAACGGTTTGGATGAATCGTGAGGCTAAAAGTGATGTGAACAAAAAACTACAGGGAACCAAAAGTAGGGACAGAATGTGGGTCGGTTTCAAACCAGTGGGAGGTGAGAGCAAACGGTCGACGGTGGCGAACGTTCCGGATCCCGTTATACACTGGCGAATCGTGCACCTACCTCGTCGTCAGAAAAATTTTGTAAATGTTTTTCAAATATTTTCTAATTCGTTCGGAATTCAAAAATGATATTACGAATAGGAAATTTTTTGCCATTTTTTGGTGATTATGGCTTAGCCTAATTTAATATGTTTGCCAATTTTGTACATTTAAAACTTCACGAATCGAACGAAAGTTTAAAACTGGCAAGGTAAAAGATGTTTTTGTATCAATTTGACCAGACCATTTGGCCAATGTAAAGAACAGGTGCGAAACAGGATTATAAGCATATTCCTAAGCATAAGCCTAAGCCTACGCCTAAGCGTAAGAATGAGCATACGCCTGAAGCCTAAGCCAAAATCTAAGCCTAAGCCTGAGCCAAAAAATAGTCTTAATCTTATTCTATTCCAGTCCAACAGAAAAACGTTCCGCCCTTGATTTTTTTATGAGCCAAATTATTTTGTAGCTAAAAACACCAGTTACTGAATGTAAAATAAACCAGATTATAATATCAAAGGTCAAGCCAAACTTCGACTCCACATATTTTAGGTTAACCGCTTAGACTTAACTTTTGTCTAGCAGTCTAAGTTAAAGATTTACGCTTATGTCTAAGCAAAGTAAGTCTTAGCTTAAACCTAAGCACAAATGTAAAGTGATAGTGTACAAGAGCCGAAACGTTTACTGAAGGCGTTATGGCCGAATCTGCCTAATTGGTGACCAATATAATCCACCCTCAGGCAGATCCAAAGAGACGGGGCACGCCGGCCTAACGCCCCCCAGAAAACCATTCAAAGCCTCGATTTTGTATCACAATTTAGCACTAAAATGACGTTCGACTTCTGGCTCGTTGTTGCCGATATTATATCTCGTGCGACCCTGCCCCCCAGCCCAGCCGTTTTAAAAATTATTAGGATCCGCCACTGAATGCCATCGTCGGTTTGACGACAGAGACACGTGTCTCGGACCTGGGACACGTGCGTCTAATATAACACCATGCGCTATTGTTTAGCCAGTACAAATCAAGCTTATCAGCGTATCCCGGTTTTAGTACTAAGAAACCATTGGTTACATGAACCCAATTTAAAAAGGTGTCTATGAAACGGATTTGTTTAAATAGTGCACGCATTTGACCAGACAGTAGCCAGCTCACCTTGCTAGAGGGCGGGTGGCTAAAAAATTTTCAGGAAGAGCATACAAGGGTTTTTTTACTTACAGGCAAAGGTGATAATTTTCTACGGTGAGCCAAAATTGTTTTTTTTCAGTAGGGGGGGCTGAGCGACCACCTGGTCACCTTTGGATACGTGTGCCAGCGTTTGGCTCAAACAGCGTAAGTAAACAATGGCTGTTTACAAAGATGTAAGCGATATTTGAGGTTCATGAGTAAAATCAACTTTAGCAACTATCAAATATTTGTGCACGCACAGTTGAACGCTTGGTCGATACTGGAAATTATTGCGACGAGGTATTGGAGTTTAGTTATCGCACGATTACAACTACCGGAACCAAAGTGAATGGCGTTGCACCCGGAAAAACGAATTCGGTCAAAAGTATATAAACAATCTTGAATTGCAATTTTAGTGGCCTTTTAAAATTGCTTGGAGACCCCCGAATTTTCTACGGACGTCCCTTGCAGATATGTGTTGGACGAAATGGATGTAAAGCTATTTGTGGCCGTAACCCCTCTCAAAAACACAATGATATATACACACAAAAAAGTATTTGTGCATTTATTCAGAAAAGTGTTTTCTGTGGCAAATCTGAAAAGTTTTGCTGATATTTAAGACAATTTTTAAAAAAATAACTGGAAAACGTTTATTTTCAGACTTTATTTCAAAACGTTTTTTGAAAACATTTCTATTATAACAGAAATACTTTTCAAGTGCACCTTGCTAATCATATTTCTCAAATGTAAGAAATTTTTTCTTAAATATCAGAAATATTATTTTGAGTGTAGCTGAATTAGCTTGAATATTCAATTTAGATTCTACTCATAAACCTGAGCTCTGAATTAGGTCTTTCACAACTCTGTGCTCTCAATTGATTGAACCTGAGTTAATTAATCAACTGACATGCAATTAAATCAGCTCAGAGTGCATTAAAGTTTACTGTTAACACTGCAATTTACAGAGTAAAAGAATATAGCTGAAATTAATTTGTTAGCAGAGGTTTTTAGATTCGTTTACAACGCTGTGAATTACGACATGCAAGTACTTTAGCTTAGAGATTCTATAATTCCTGGCCCAAAAGCAACTTAACGGAAATTTTGTTACACAGCCCAACTCGAAACATTTTATAATAAGATTACAATAGAACTATAACCAAAGTGTACCACAACCTTCACATGCGTAGCCAGACGGTTGGCCAGGGTCACTAAAGAGTAATTTGGAATTTATTCAGAGAAGTATTTTCTGCGGCTAATCTGATAAGTTTTTTCGATATTTTAGACAATTTTTCTAAAAGTAACTGGAAAACGTTTATTTTCAGACTTTAATATTTCAAAATATTTTTGAAAATTTTGCTGTTATAACACAAGTGCTTTTCAAGTGCACCTTGCTAATTATATTTCTTAAATGTAAGAAATTTTTTCTTAAATATCAGAAACATTATTTTGAGTGGTAAGGATTTTAAAACCCAAAACTTTGTAAGTAAGATTTAATGCTAAAATTGCGTTTCGCTTCTCGTTCGCAAGATTTCTTCAACTGCTATATATATCGCTACTTCTGCAATGTGTTCCTGTTGCTGCATCATCGTCTTGACTATCATAATTATAGCTTGGCCCAACATCTCTGCGTTGACCTTTTAAACTCGACGGTTGTATGAAAACAAAAGATTTATCAAAATCAGGCGAGTAAACCAGAAATTGAGCAGGGGATAACCTAAAAGAGGGTTTTCAAAGCCGCCGAGAGCCGTAGATTTCAAGGAAAATGATAATTTGACGTTTTATAGGCTATTCTACAGCTTGTAAAGGTGTTTTTAATACTGCCAGACATATCCGAGATACAAGATCATATCCCTCTGGTATACGGCATTGATCAAAAAGCTAAATATATCTACTGTACCTTTGTCAATTCGGTCCAATTAGTGATATTCGCCATTTCGAATGGTGCACAAAACGAAATCATGGTTTCACTAAAGGGATAAAGCGGTTACGGTAGTTCTCAAATAGAACAACTCGAATTTTGAACGGGTTCTCTTATGGTTTGTTTGGCTGTTGGAGTGAACTGAGTAAGATATTTAGGTTTATACCGCGGCGTACGGACTTGCTAGACGGCGATGCTCAGCTGGAGATCTGCCTCTTGCTCTGGTTCATGGTCGGCCTTCGGCTCCGGAGGAATTTCTGCCAGCGGTTGCGGCGATTTTTGTGGTGTAATTTTACGGGTTCGTATTAACCAGAAGAGAGCCAAAGGGCCGAATGTTGGCTTCGTAGAAAACGTTTGGGTTTTGTTAGCGAAAACGCTAAAATTTCCATATGTCGAACCTAAAATTTTTTGGGGTTCGAAACCTGGCTACAGTTCTTTGTCACCAGGCCAATGTTACTTTTAGCGCCGTAACAGTAGATTAAGTGTATTTCAAAGCCTACGCTTAAGCCTAAGCCTAAGCCTAAACCTAAGCATAAGCAAAAATGTAATCCAGAATGTAAATCTACCCTTTTGCAGACCCGCCAGAAACCGGAAAAACCCTAACAGTAACATAGGCCTGTCACTGGATGGTTGAAAACAATATGTTCCAAGTTAAATAATTTACAATTCAATGCCCTGGTTCCGTTGAACGAGAGAAAATCCGTAAACCTTTACACAGTAGACATTTTGGGGCCCAATCATCATCTGGTTAAAGGATATCAAAAGTTGAACCAAATTAAACCAGAAGTTTTATGTGCCGATTAGCAAAACAAAGCAAAATTTACGGTGATATTTTATAGCAATTTTTGTCATAAAATTTAGCCAATTTCGGGGGCGGAATAAAATGAAATCAGGGGTGGAATTTTTGGGTTCATTGTGAAAAATTTTGTAAACTTTCGGGGGGGGGGGGGGTGCGGATTTGGTTTAACTTTCGGGAGTGTGACTGAGATAGCCATTAAACGAGTTTGTAATTGGTTTTAACTTCCGCGTTGCTTCACCATATGATTTCTCGCAGTTTATTGACATTTTATTTATGCAAGACATCGAAAACACCTTACAGGAGTGAAAATTTTTTACTTGGTTATGTTTCTAAAAATAATTCACTTTGTAGCAGCGTACAACCGGAGGTCTGCCTCCGGCTGCGGCTCCGGCAAAAATGCAACCTCCGGCTTCGGCTCCTTTAGAATTTTTCTTGAAGGTTCCGGCAATTTTGGTCGCAAAATTTTGCATAGTTTTACAAAATTTATCTGGTTAACGCGGGTTGGTTTTTACTTTTGGCACAATTTTGAAGAAAAACTTGCCAAGATTTCGTAAAAAAATAAGCGTAAAGCCAAACGATTTAACAAAGCGTTACAGATATTTGCAAAAAATGACAAATTAAACATCATTTCAACTGCCTAATTTTGTCTCACTTCCGGCTACACCTTTGACTACGGCTCATGCAAATTTTGTTGACCTCCGACTTCGGTATTTTTACCTTCGGTTGCACCCTGATCTGCCGTCCAAACTTTTGTATTGAGCTTTATTCATTTGATTACAACATATTCTTATTTTGGTTCCGTTTTTGGACCAATGTATTAAAGAATAGGGGCCGAACTGTGGGACTGCAATACAGTATCCTTAAAGCTTTAGAGTAATTTTTTAACATTGATTTCGTCTTACATTTAGCTATTAGCTGATTCTTTCGCTTAGGCTTAGGCTTAGGAATATGCGTGTACTACTGTTACAGCCATGTTCTAATTAAATCAACATGCTGCAATTCGTTGTTTTTAATTTGAAACTTTCAACTATCAATCAATTCGGAGCATAGTTTGTTTGGATTTGATAGGAAAAATTTTGGTTCCACCTAGAAAATTTTTTACATTGCTTGTTAGTCATTCAAAATCCTTGTATATCGATCCTGTAAAACCTTTGCCCCCCTAGTACGATGAGCTGGCTATGGGCCTGTAGATTACCGGTCCGCAAGGTTCGCTTTAGCGGGTACACAAGCACTTGGGGTTAAATTTGGCTGTCCCACTGCACATTTTCCAGCCGCCCAAAATGGTTAAAAAATATAATTTTTACCCTCAGAAATATTTTGGTGATAAAAGCATACAAACTTTATCCTTAAAAATTTTTTTCTGTGATAAAATGATACGGTCTTTGACGTTACAATTTTTGCGTTCCATAATATTTGACATATCGCATATTTTTGGATCTGCGTCTGCTATAAACATGCAAATACAAGTACGCGAAACTGAGTTAAATGATGCGTATTGTAACAGGATAAGCTTAAATTTTACTGGTATATAGAGATTTTTAGAAACAATTCGTTTCCGCATAACAATATTTTTCAGAAGCCCTTGGCTTACAGTATGCTTTTAAGGCGTTACTCTGGCGGTGTAAGCGAAACAACAGCTTAATAACAGGTATACATGTCAGGATACAACTGGATATCCGTTTCCGGTAAAAATCGGTGTTCGTTTCCGAACGGAAATTGTGTTATTTTTACGTTCCAATTATATATTAAATTCACCTGTATAGCTCGCAATTTTTCGTTACAGATATGTTACAACTGTTTGAAATGATATAAAATATTACGAAATTTATCCAAAATCTTAAAAATGTCGATGCGTCAGTCATTTCTGTGTTTTTGAAAAACCTGGGAATATATGCACACATCAGTTGTGTTGACAGAAAAATAAAACATTTTTGAAACTTTTATACTGCAATATCCGTTTTACGTTTTCGTTATTTTGATTTCAACGCGTTTTTGTTTCCGTTACTTTTACTATCCCTAACACCCTGGTTCGACATTGTTAAAGAATATAAATTCGCTAGTCATATGTAGTAGACGATTTGTGTTATATCTAATTGCCGGCAGCCTTTGACGTGAGCATCTAATTACAAATGTACATATTATGCCCTGTATACCAATCGGGCCCTCTATCCTTCAACCAAGATCTGTTTGCTTGAAACTTTTATACTTCAATGTCCGTTTTCCGTTTCCGTTATTTTCACAAGCCGTTTACACCCTTATATATGTTTTATATAACATATATATTATATATAATATATATTACATATATTATATATTTATATATATAGTATATATGAATTACATAAAAAATAACCCAACCGAAAAATTGAAAAGAGACGGGACACAAGTAATCCTTTGCTTAATCACGTTTTCAATGTTCCCTCCAACGAATGACAGCACATTAATGTTGAAAAATTGAAGAAAATATTTAAACATTAAACGGTAGCGATTGCTCAGATTATATACGTTCAGTGAATTGACCTGACAACAAGTCCGTTCTTCCAATAGACACTCATCCGGTATTAAAACTAGCGGTATTAACTGTACTCATATCAGTAAAATATTTTGATTCGAAGCTCAAAATGTATTAAACGACAAATGATCCGCTTTGAAAACTGTTTCGGTTTCGTCAATTTTAATTTCAGCTTTGTAGTGGATTATAAAACTGCGTTGAGTTGAATAAAGTTTCAAATTTTTACATTCGAGTTTGAATACTGTTGTGAGCCGAATACGAGGGGGTGGGGGCTGATATATATTTGGGCTTTCCCAGAGGGTTCCTTCCACGTGTTATTCGGTTACGGACTGTTATTTACTTTTAACCAGCCCTCCGCCAAACTTCGTTACTGATATATATCCGGTTTTGCATACTATCCGTTAAAATTCAAACGACTTGAATCAAAAGCTTGAGCTATATTGCAAGGTTATACTTAAGAATGAACCTTCAAAAATTAAGTACGCTTTAAAGTTTCGAACTCAAGTTTATTTGGTACTCTAGTCATTTATGCGCTACAATAAACAATTAGCGATAATTGACATTTATGGACTCTAATTAGGGTATATGGTCTCCATCCGGTTACGAAATCTTATTAGGGATACGGACTCCGATTGATTGAGACCCAAAATGGGGACCCCCTCTCATTACCCCCCTTATTCTGGTCACTACAGTAACTGCAATATATAGTAAGGCCGCTGAGGTTTTCTACTCTCAGGCTTAAGAACCTTAAGCTTAGGCTTCATTATGAAACGCTTGAATATGCCTAACTTTTGCCTAGGTCTTAATACCTAATCCTATTTCTGAGCCTAAGCCTAGGACAAAATAAGTGAAAAATTGCCAGATTTTGTTTAAAATCGAGGCCATACGCTGAATTACGTAATAAAAATATACGCGATTACGACTACTGTAGTGATCCAAATAAACGGGCTGTTCAAAGTGGGTTCCGCTGTTTTATTCGGTTATTGACTGTTATTTATTTTTAATTCTACTCAAGTTTAGTTGGGCCAACACTGTTTTTGTATCCTTTCTTTGGAGCAGACTATCAACGCAGCATTTCTGTTGATTGTCATGTCTGTTAATCGTTTTTCTTCATTCTATAAAGTTTGTGCCGATTGTTTGAGTATCACATATTTGAGCAGTCTACGCCATTCTTCTGATTTGGTGTCTTTTATGAAATTGATTGACTAAAGGATTTGGACTCCTATTGATTTAGACTCAAAATAGAGACACTGTCTTTATTCGGATCACTACAGTAATCAAAGAATACTGTTGAACTGTAAATTTGCTTCATGAGGCGTATTATCTTAACCGTATTGTGATGCGTAGATTTCTTCACGTTAATATATACTATATTAGTGGATTTTAATACGCAAATTTTCCTAGGTACTGCTTAAGTACGACACTAACATTTGCATTGTCCTATTGGTAATAAGTTTCACTAGTCTGCCGACGTTCCGTTATTCGCAAAAGTTAATAAACCCACAACAATCTGCATGCAAATTTTCTTTCCACAAAACCAATCACATTTCTTTTCTAAGACCAATGTAAACAAGCAATGCTGGAAAGTTGCTCAATATACGTATGTGGGGAATTACAAATTTAACTATGAGATATAAGATTTAACTCGGCAGCCAAAAGTTAACAGGGTCGATATATAAAAACTGATTTGCAAACACTGACAAATCCGTTGGAAAACGGCACCCAGGCCAAATCCCTTCACCGAAATTCAAAATGTCAAAAATTGTGTCATAATTTAGAATTAAAATTACATAAATCCATATATTTTAACGATGTGATTTTCAACATTGAACAAACGTTAAATTCAGCTTTAATCTGTTTTCGTCAAATATGAACAAATCCCCTCAGTACGCGATTAGCACCGAAGTCCATCGGCCTGCGGCCGTTCGCCTACAACCGTTCACACTGTCCGCCGCAAACGGTGTCCAATGTGATGACGATTCGCGGATACTACAAACGCCGTCGGAATTTGCATCGATGGCTGGAAGTAGTAATTTTCTCACGGTCCAGTGCGATAAGTTAAATTCAACCGAACCCGTCGATTTGCCGTACCGAATCACCGAAATTCTGCCTTGTGGTCCAGGGATGTGTTCAGGATGCGGTGCTTCGATTTATGATCAGTATTATTTGGTTGCAGCAGATCAGTTAGTAAAGGCTCGACTGTAGAACCATATTGACAATGGCTGGGTTTCTGAAATCTTATTTTTACTTAAGTTATTGATAAGTAATTACTTAAGTCGCCGACTTAAGTTCATACTTAAATTTTCGAGCAAAAACAAAGAAACGCCATATCTCAGCCATTGTCGTAAACAAGAAAGTAATAGTTTTGTTTTCTATTGAGGATGGGCCATCCAGTTTAGTATGCCTGAGTAGTAAATTTGTAATGTGTCAAATTGGGTCAGCGACATAAGTATTCACTTAACTTGAGTACACTATTAAAAACGACAAAATGGTTAAGTAAATTTACTTAACACGTGTTTAAGTACAAAGTCGTACTTAAGTAGGGTTTTGGAAACCCAGCCATTATTACTTAATTTTAATCAATGCATTGATGACCGTATTCGGGTCCTAGCACTACGAAATGAGATGGCACGTTTGCTGACAGCGATTATTTTGTACCCTCACCAAAAACTGGAATAAGCTTCGATATTGGTTTCGTGAAATTTTCCCATCTATAAATGTACTGACTTAATAATAATAATAGGCTCAGAATACTAAAATTCAAATTTCAGTCTATGTCAAAACGTATTCGTTGAATAACGGAACCCTAAGCTCAATCTTATGCGGGATTCACGTTATAACGGGGAAGCTTGGAGCATGTTTTGTCCAAGTTGATTCGACGTCAACATAAAATGTTGTGATCTGAACAGCGGTTGTGTAGACAAAATGTGAATATCACATGATATTGGCTTACAACTCACTGATCTCAAGCATTCATCGTATACAAATACCAATATGTCATATGATATTGCGGGACATTAATGCGAATATCATATGATATTCCAAAACTTTACCAAATATCATATGATATTACGCAAGACAATGGAATTTGTGCGCGTTAATAGAACAGTAAAAAGTCAGATAATGCAGCATTAAATGATTTCGAAAGTTGAATTAGCTGCTACGTTTTTGTTTCTCGCTCAATACTTCCCAAAATAGGTATATTCTTAATTACAAATAATTCAAATTTCAAATTTTAGTATCATATGACATTCTACAGGACAATCAAGCTAGTTTACCGCAACTTTGCAGACATTTTCCAACATATCATATGATACTTACAGACAATACATGGAATATCATATGATATTGCAGTACAAACCGTAGATGTCACATCAGGTTAGCAGACAATTCAAATTTTTTGAATTTGATAGCGGATAAACGGTCAGACAAAATGTCACCAGCAATAGTCATAGGGAAAAACGTGTTCCAGGCTGGCCCAGTTATAGCTTGAACCACGCATAAGTGTCTGTTTCTCGCTGCATTTATCCCAAAATATATTACTGAGTACAAGCTATCCAAATTTCAAATTTTGGTATCATCCGACATTCTACAGGACAATCAAGCTAGTTTACCACAACCTTGCTGACATTTTGAAATATATCATCAGATACTGACAGACAAATTGGAATATGATATTATACTGCTGCACAAACAATAGGTGTCACATCAGGATAGTAGAAAATTTAAATTTTTTGAATCTGACAGCGTATAAACGTGCAGACAAAATGTTATCAGTTAATGTCATAGATACAATACGTGCGCCGGGCTGTCCCAGTTATAACGTGAACCCCGCATTACGTCTAAGCCTAAACCAAATAGGTTTTTAGAATTTGATGTTTAAACTACTATTTTTTGCAGCGTCTAAATGTTCTAACATCCTTTTGATATTAAGCAGTAAACAGGATCTGAACCATCATTTTGTACGTAAGGGTTGCGCTATAATCGCCGCGCGTTGTCGGACGCCACCATAGATTTCATAGCGGCGTCCGACACCGTGAATCATAGCGCAACCCTAATTGTTACTAAACTGTCACAAGAAACAAAATGAATATGTCATAATGAGGTGATTAATCAACTCAGCTAGAGAGTTAGTTATTACTGAGTTAATAACAGTCAACATTAACTCACTCTGAGTTGAGTTGATTTCAACTCTGAGTTCGGTTATTTCCTGGAGAGTTGAATAGTTAATTCAGACAGAGTTTGGTTGACTCACAATTTTGAGTTCTGAAAATGCTAACTCAGACAGACTGATTCAACTCATTCTGAGGTAAAATGAAACTCGTTGAGGTTGTTTTATGTCTTCGAACCAAATTAATTTGCATACTTTTGCCGGTTTTACAGGTTATGGCATATCGATTGTTTGCAATGTTCAGTTTGCAACGCAAAACTTGAATATGAAACGTCATGCTACATTCGCAATAATTTTATTTATTGTCGCACTGACTATTACAGGTAAGTTTAAGCGTTTCCGGGATGGTTCCGGAAAGTGTTTTAAATTGAATCCTGAAAATTTTTCAAGGTTGGATACGGAAATAATTCATATCGGTTTCGCCAGTTGTAATTGACACAAATTACTGAATAAATAATTCTAACAAATAATAAATTTGGAAACGTACGAACCGAATAAAGTCAGTGTTGAACGACAGAGTCGTACATATTTTACAAAGCGACTTTTTTGGATCCCAAACGATGACCCCAAAACGACTTTGAATGACGCTGACCAATTCATACCAGTTTTCGGCTTTATATTTGCCAAAAGTTTTTCGTTAAATTTGAAGACGGGTTCATAGGCATCCAAAGAACTGTCCTTCATGGATCCGACACTGCTGTTTTGGCCAATGTTACTTTAAGGGGTGTATTCCTAAGTCTAAGTATAAGCGTTGCATAAATGTGTTCCTGTGCCTAAGCCTAAGCCTAAGCCTAAGCGTTGCAAAAATGTATTCCTAAGCCTAAGCCTAAGACTATACAAAAATGTAATCTAGAATCTAAACGTTTTGTTTTTTGGACCCACCAGAAACCTGGACACACCTAAAAGTAACATGGGCCGCTGTTTTAAAAGCGTCGCATTCAGCGAGAGTGTCTAAACGTTCGCTGGGCCAATCTAACCGAGGTACTGTGCTAATGCGTTTAGACACATGTTAGCAGTGGAGTCTAAGGTGTCAGTCGTACGCTGCAAATATCACTTAGTTATTTAATCAACACAGAAAACGAATTAGTGTCATTTCTGGTTATTTCTGAGTTAATAACAGTAAATGGTAACTGACTCATAGTTGATTTAATTCAATGTGAATTGGTTAATTAACTCAAAGTGGGTTAAATCAATTCGCACTTCTGAGTTCAGCAAAGACGTTAATATTCATCTCTGTGATTAGATTCTTTTTGAGTTAAAATCAATTCACTGGAATTTACTTACGACGTTCTTTTTTAAAATAATTTTGCATATTTTAATACTTGATTAACCTACCAACGATCGTTTGACTGTATTGACATTTATAGGGTGGTGCTATACTTTTGATGACATCCGGAGCTGTCGGTCACCGTACGTTAGTCGTGCGGCGCCGTCTGTCGCCGTCGTATGTGACCTTGCAGTATCGTAAATGAATTGCTCATGTACGATGCCGTTTGGTGACAAACGGTAACGGACAGTGACAGACGGCGACGGACAAGCCCCGCGTGACAAGTAGGTATAGCGCCACCCAGGGTTTCATGGGAATTCTGATTCCGGCTAAAATTCCGCCAAAGTTTGACTTCCGATTCCGATTCCAGCTGACTGCTGTTCCCATGCCGGAATTCGGATACTTTGAATATGAGTTTTTAAGATGAATGAACTTAGATTTTGCTTGTTTCGCTTTGTTTCGTTCATTTGCACATTATTCTGTTGGTTTTTTTCTTAGTAAATATATATTCCGAGTTGTTACGTGTATTCCGGCAGCTATATAAGCCATTTTTACTGAAACTGCGAACAGGTATGGAAACAGGCAAACTGCAACAAAAGTTAAAAGTCATACGCCTTTAACTTTTAATACAATTACTAAAACTTGATTCTGATTCCGATTCCGGTTCCGACCAAGAAATTTGATTCCGATTCCGCTTCCGACAAAATCTAGTTCCACTTGGAACAATGGCGCCACCCGTATTGCGTTCACAGAATTAATTTCGTTTAATTTTTAGACAATTTTTAACCTGTTGTGGTCGTTGTGGCGAACCTATTTCACCCAAAGACCTGGTACTTCGAGCGAAATCGTACACATATCATGCAGATTCGTGTTTTATCTGCTCGATTTGTGGTGTTCCATTGACACCTGGTCAGTATTTTGGAGTTGATACTGAAGGTCGACTGTACTGTCAAATGCACTACGAACCATTATTGTATAGCAGTTTGACAAAAGTGACCATTAACGTTGATCAGCCTGGCTCTGACGCGTGCGTTAATACAATCAATGAGGTACAGCGATATGCTTATGCACTGCACAAAATGGTGAGTCAAATTGACTCTCTCCGAAATGGCTTTTCCTGACTACACAAACTGAGTCAAAATTCGACCACGCCACAGTCAAACTCGATACACTGAATCGCTAAGTGAGTCGAATTTGATCCTGGCAGCGTCGAATTTGACTCAGTTTGTGTAGTTATGAAAAGCCTATTTCCGAGAGAGTCAATTTCACTCACCATTTTTTACAGTGTGGTAATATTTGTATACATATACATGGTGGAACTTATACGGTCTGTACGACCCTTATTCGAAGCTTTACTCAAATTTAAGGACCACGCCGGGAATCGAATTTCGGTCCGTTTGCACTCGAGTCAAGCTTGCTACCACTACACCATATGGTCACTGTAACAACTTCATATCGTGGTATATGTACAGATATACGGCAACCGTTTAGCTTTACATACACTTTATTGTACACATATATCGATAATACAAATGGAACGATAAAGGAGATACACCCCCTTTTTGAAATTTTGAGATAGGCAATATAAAAAGCACGCCTAGCGTGTTTTAGATCCCCCTTGATATAAATTTTAGGGGACAAAACAAGTTTACGTGAGGTTATACCATTCGGAATTAAAATCATGGATAAGCCCCTGCCTCCAGGGATGAACTTATCGGCCTCCCGACCAGCCACCGGTTGCGAGGTTCTGAGTTAACTGATCAACTCACCCGGAATCATATAAACTGAGAGTGAACATAAGTTCAACTCAGAGTAATGCTTATTGTTATTAACTCAGAAATAACTAACTCACTAGCTGAGTTGATTATTTAACGCATTGGAATTTACAGTGCAGGTATGAACGTAGATTATACTATAAGCCGGGTGGGCCCGTACTCAGATGCAAGGGGAATTCAGCACCCCTGGAAGAATTTTGGCCATCCTTAGAAAAATTTTAACTTTGCTTGTAAGTCACAGAAAACGCTTGTCTGCCACTCCTGAAAATTGTTTAGTCCGCTCGCCTAGCATGGTGAGCATGCTAAGGGCAAGAGGCGGGTGCAAAAATGTGGGTTCTGTTAATGGAAACGAGTCGCTTTTGAACCGTTAAAAGGTTCGTTGAACTCAATTCAACTTGAGCAAAATTTATTTCTGCCGGAGAAAACGTAGCCATGGCCAGAGCAGCCACCAGTATACCACCCTTTGGGGGTTTCCAAACCATCGACGGTCCCTTTAACCAAATTTTAAATAAAAATAGCCGTCAATATTCAACTTAGATAGGTGCCCCTGCCCTAAAATTTATGGAGTAGACCTCACCCTAGCCTGATCCGGCACTAATGTAGCTATTTGACGAAAAGTTTAAAAAAGCAACATGATTATTATACAGTTTTTCAGAATTCATATTAAGTTTCGTGCAAAAAAATACGTTTGATATGTGTAATTTGCATAAGTTTTATAGGACACCACCGGAATGGTCAACGTTGCGGCAACATCAAAACGCGTTAAAAAGAAACGATCATCACATAAGCGAACAACAATTGGCACAACACAGATAAACGCGGGTAAGTGTACGAAATTATAATTGTAAATATTTAAAAATGTTAAGAATTCAGCTAATTTCTATTTGATTATCTTCAAAATTAACTTGTCAACGTGGTTACAAATTTGCATCACTAAAATATTTTTCACAAAACTTTGTAAGAATATGTTTATATTTTGCATATATATGCTGTCTCTAGTTTGTATATCAAACAATTGTTACAACCGTTGGAACACTGCTCAAAATACGTATGTGTGGCATTCCAGCTTAAATAATATAAACTAGTATACGTAGTTGCACACATGTGCAACTGGACTAAGGCTTCTCTTTTGCTAGGCTTATTTGTTGCCTGGGCTCCTCATATTTAAGTGAACGAAATTAAGAAAATTGTTTTTTTGAAAAGCTGTAGTTGTTTGCAGATATATAAAACACACCCGATACAATAGGTATTCTCAATGCATACAGTCTTAATTGGCATACGTAACGCAAAGAATAATCTGTTGGAAACTTGGAACGCTGCCCAAAATACGTATGTTCGACGTTCCAGCTTTAATATATAGATTAATATAGGAAATGGTCGGCAGAACATTTTAACGTAACTTATTGTAACTTACATTAATTAATACCTTTTGCTTAAATTATTACAACTAAAAACAACTCAGATCAGTGCTAAAATTTACTAAAAATGCGGTTTGAAAATACCGAAAAGTTTTGACTCCAAATACAAAATCAGTTTTTAGTGAAATTGCAAGCTGAAATTTCGGTTACTTCCAAAGAACTCAAGTATGGTCGGTCAGCAATTTTCTGTTTGTATTCATCCAAATGAGTATAATCATTCTCTCGCCCCTGCACCTTTTTAAACAAATTCACCAATTTGTAATAATAATAATAATAATAATAATAATAATAATAATAATAATAATAAATAATATACAACAAGAGCTAAATATTGGTTAATGGAACTGTTCGTGTTTTCTTCTACGATCGTATTCTCAAATTCGTGTAGAATCTATTACCAGTTGATGACAGGTCTTGTGAGTTTGAAATCACTGAACGAAGAACTCAGGAATTCATTACAATTTTCAGACTTGATTTAGGTACCGTATTTCTGTTCAAAATTTGAGATTTGCAAACGCAATAGTTCGTGAGTTTGAAAACCTATTACCAACTGATGATCGATGCTATACACAATTGGCAACACGGGCTCTAATCGGAGTTTAAAACAAATTGCGAAAGTAAAACCAAAACTGACCATGGAATATACCTTTACAGCGGGTCCATAGCCCGAGGGAGGAATTGTCCCACACTCATTCAACGGGTTAAATCTCGCTTATAAATCATTTGAATGGCTTACATCTCCTTCCTGAGCAACTTTTAAGTCCGTCTTGCATGTTGGTTTGGCTACGGGCGTTGTTTCAGCATCTTCAACAACGGATGGCTACGAGACTGGCGAGTTGCGAGCCGATCCAGGACGTGAGCTGTGTTCGACTCCAGGATCAACACTGAACAGCGGGAAGTCACTGCTGCTCGGGGCGTCAGGAACTCATCATCGAGTCAAACGAATGCGAACATCGTTCAAACATCATCAATTGAAGGCGATGAAAGCGTATTTTTCACTGAATCACAATCCTGACGCAAAAGATTTGAAACAACTCGCACAGCGGACTGGGTTGAGCAAACGAGTCTTACAGGTTTGTCCGGTTGAAAGGTTTTGTAATCATTAAGAATCGTGTGCATGCGGCTTATTGAACTTATTGAGGTATTTGGTTACAGAATCAATGCCAGGTGTTCTGATTGGGAAAGTACACTGCAAAAAAATGGTGAGTCAAATACACTCTCTCCGAAATAGGCTTTTACTGCCCTGTAAATCCCAGTGAGTTGATATTAACTCAGCGTGAGTTGAATCACTCAGTCTGAGTTAGGACTTTCAGAACTCAGAATTCTGAGTCATTAAAACTCACTCTGAGTTAATTATTCAACTTACGCTGAATTAACTGAACTCAGAGTGAGGATCAATTCAACTTAGAGTGAGTTAATGTTAACTGTTATTAACTCAGAAATAACTAACTCACTAGCTGAGTTGGGTAATCAACTCGTTTGAATTTACAGTGTGACTACACAAACTGAGTCAAAATTCAACTCCGCCATAGTCAAATTGAGGCGAACTTGACTCGTCAAATTTTGACTCAGTTTGTGCAGTCAAGAAAAGCTTATTTCGAAGAGAGCCAATTTGACTCACCATTTCTTGCACTGTATAACCTTATAGAAATAAACTTTTTGACTTCTAGACTCCAAAACGTTGTTGTAAGCCTTGTTAAAAGTTGTTTTATTCTTGTTTCACCATTAGCTCTGAGAAGAATATATTCCCTCTATTCCTTCCCTAACATACGCCAGTGTTTGAAGTGGCATGGAACTCACACGGACAAAATGACTAAAATACGGCTTTTCAAACAAAATAATTGACAATTCCTAGAGATATCAAAAGCAACGTTTGATGGCTGATCTGACAAAACTGAATTTAGATTGGAAGGCACTTAACTACTTTGCAAAAAATGGTGAGTCAAAATGACTCTCTCCGAAACAGGCTCTTACGGGACTACACAAAATGAGACAACTTCGACTCCGTCAAAGTCGAATTCGACTCATTGAGTTGCACGTTTGACTCTGGCAGAGTCGAATTTGAGTCAGTTTGTATAGTCCGGAAAAGCCTATTTCGGAGAGAGTCAATTTTAGTCACTGTTTTTGCAGTGTATCAGCTGGTATGTTTTATGTCAGCTACCACGCTGAGTACGCCAAAGCTGCATGCTCTGGTCGTCAAATACGCTAGAAACAGAATGTTACAGTAAAGGACCCTACCGTGGGGCTGACCCGTATCCAATTGGGCCAGAGAGGGGCAGTCTCCCTAGAAGAATTTTGCCTTCCTAAATGAAAAATTGTCAACCTTGCTTGTAAGCCATCGAAAACCATTGTATGCCGCTCCTGAAAAATGTTTATCCTTCACTGATTAAAAACTGGCTTGGGGGGCGGCGAATTCTTTTAATTTTTCTGGAAGCAAATTAAGAAATTCTAAGGGATTTTGGCCCTAATGAAATGGTCAAAAAGTGATACTGGCCGTATCTTTCTCAGAATTCAGAAAATTAGAAATTAATGTTTTGGGTTGTTACAAAGTTATAAGCATATAAATTCTGTAAATATACAAAAACTTCCTTGAACGAAAAGTGTAAACCAGGAAACTGACGAAAAATTAGCTTTATATACGTTTTTGCTGAACAGTCTGTCGTCCGACGCCCGATTTTGGTGACTCTGATGTTTCAGCAACAACTCACGCAATTTCTTGCCTTCATTATTTTAGCGCATGTAAAGATCAGCGGCGGAACGTTTGTCTACGGCACTACAATAAATTCAGCTTAAGCTTTAGACTTCGTTTTGCTTGTGCTTACGTTTAGGCTAAAGCCTTATTCACACGTGCAAGTTTTTGCTGCGAGAAGTTGCAGCTGCAAATTGCACACAGAACTTGCATTTTTTATCACCGAATGAGAAAGCAGGTGCAATAAATTCATTGAAATTGCATGTTTATTCACACATGTGAACTAAATTTCTAGCTTTGATATTTAATGAATTATTTGCAGCAGCTGCAAGTTCTTCGAACGGGATTTTGGACAAAACTTGCAAGTGCAAATTGAAGCTGCAAGTTCTCATAGCAAAAACTTGCACGTGTGAATAAGGCTTTAGGTATAATATCTTTCTTACGCTTAGACTTAGACTTTAGGAATATGCTTATACTCCTGTTATAACCGTATTCTATACACTGGTCATTATTTTCATGCAAAATTTTAAAATGAGGCAAATTATAATTAACTTAAAGTGTAATGCTGGTTATGGTGTAGGCTATTCGATAATCACTTATTTTAGGTTTGGTTTCAAAACGCGCGTGCAAAATACCGCAGATCAAAGGCAGGCGACAGCGGTGGTGAAGGTAAAATTTGAACATGTTTCAAACCGGTAACTTTTGGGGGGCGGCCCCGGGCATTTAATTTGACTCAAACGTCAACTTTTAGAACAATAATTCAGTATGGAGTTAAAAAACTTCAAAACATTCTTTAATACCAAATTATTTCGAAGGTATATATATTGCCAGAAATAACCTACCATTGGTTAATATTTTGATTTATTTTAACCAATCAAAATTCACGTTCAGATTTCAATTAACTCTTAGGTTTCCGCAGTGCCACAGCTAGCGGCGGTCACTACGCTCGGAGGGCGTTCGGCCATAGGTGACCTCAGTTCAATATCC
>JASANG010001339.1:0-43616 GCA_030248215.1 Enoplolaimus lenunculus
CGCCACTCTGAACTGCATAAGATTCCAGGACCACATCCGCTGCCGCTTTTTGGAAATGTACCAGATTTTTGGCTGAAACAATCCTATGGTATGTTTAATAGAACGCCGACAGTGGTGTGGCTACCACTTTTTTATACACCAATTAGAGGCCGATCCGCAGCTATAGAAGCCATAGGTTAAACCGGTCCTTTATGTGGTTTAAAAATTTTGAGCTTTCGGTGCAATTCAGGTTAACCAACGCGTGTTATGCAAGCTTATATGGCCGCTTTCATCGGCTGCTGCGCCTCTGGTTTATGACTTACAAAGAGAACCTGGTCCCAAACGTTGGTGGGATCGGATATCCTGATCACTGGCCGCGGTGCTCAATGCAAGCATACGTTTCGGGTAAAATCCGTTTCTGAGTCTTGTCTAGGTATATATATTTATCCAAGAATTTGTCACAATGGATTATTTTCGGCTTCTAAAAAAGAGCATCCGATAATTGATGTTTGTTCGTAGTAGCATTTTACTGTTTTGAATATAGCTCATGTTTTGTTTTATTGACTTAGTATTTTTCCGCGAGAAAGCAATTGAAAAACAGAGCAGAGTTGTGCTCCACACTGTTAATGCATGCTTAATTTGGATTAGGGCTAATAGGCTTAGTTTTAGACATATTTTTATGTTTTAGACTTATTTCTACGAACGATAAAGTTTAAGTTTAGGTTTAAAAGGTTTATTTAATGACAGGGCTCATTGACCGATGTTAACTAATTGGACTATTTGTTATTTCATGATAAAAGCCGAAATACTATCGCTATTTCGTAGCCAGCACGGCAAATGTTACTATTAAGGTCGTAGCTGTAGATTATGCTAAAGCCTAAGCTTAAGCCTAAGCGTAGAAAAAAGTATAACCTAAGCCTAAACCTAAGACTTGAAAAAGTCTAATCATAAGCCTAAGTGTAAATTAAGCGTTGAAAAAAGTGTATACCTAAGACCTAAAGCCTACCCCTAAGCAAAATCGGTCTAAAATCTAAACCTACTTTTTTGCAGTGCTACCAAGAAACAGAAACGGCCCTAAAACTAACATGGGCCCCGCCAGTACTCTGAAAAACATATATTGCTCGTTAGTTGTTGGTGGTGTATGCATGCTTATATATTTTGTTCGTTATTTCAGAATTTTCGCAATATATATGGGATTGCGCAAAAACATACGGATCACCACATAAAATTGTCCTCGGTATTAGGCCTGTAGTTATCCTGTGTGACGCGAAACATGTCGAGGTAAAACTCGTTGTCATTGAGATTGATGTCAACATCAGGGTCTGTATTCTTAACTCAGTGTAGTACCTACTACAAGTTAGCAATATATCTCTTGGACAATGTGCTTCGTTAATTTCAGGTTCTTGCAAAAAGTTCAAAGAACATCGATAAAAGCGAAGATTATGAGGTCATTGTCGATTGGCTTGGGCTTGGTTTGCTCATTAGGTTTGATTACTTTTGAAAATGATAAATGTTGCGTTTTAACAATATTTTAGCTACTTTATTGTCCTACACATCAGTGCTTAGCTTAAAGTATAACTTAGTTCGCATATATATTTTTATGTTTCGAAAACTTTATGGAAGGTAAATTCAGGAGTAAACTTCCGCGAGAGAATAATAAAACACTAATTAACGGCAAAATGGGCCACAGAATCCTAACCCCGGATTTCCACAAAAGTTTTTCAATTCTGGTGAAAATATTGTTGGAAGCAGTATTTTTAAGCAAGCTGAGAGACTCATTCCTAGATCCATGGGCTTGCCATTGTTTCATTTCGAGACAGTATTAAAACAATATAGCTGGGTATTATAAAGCGTGTAGACGTGCTTCCTTCTTGTGATTCAGAAACTTAAGGGAGGAACATACGTTATATATTCCAATGAGTTGTTTAACCGTTTCTCACATGAATATTTTCAATTTTATCTGAGATGTAATTTCAAGGTAAGATTCGAACCCCAGGCTCTTGGGTGTGAGGCGTTTTTACGATGACCACTGAGCTATAGGAGCTTGACGCTCGAGCCCGAGTAGGCTCTCACGTCTTGTGGAGATTTTGCACTGCGCATATATGTTATAAATGTTAAACACTGCTCACAGTGTGTGAATTGCTCGTACATTATTGTATTCAGTTGCTCATAGTATACTCTGTGAGTGAAAGGGTTAATCAATTCAGCTAGCGAGTTGGTTATTTCTGAATTAATATGAGCAAACGTCAACTCACTCTGAGTTGAAACACTTTTTACTCTGAGTTGAGCTGACTTTGTGTAATTTGTTTAATTATCTCAGAATGAGTTGAATCAACTCAATATTCTTAGTTCTGTTAGTCCTAACTCACACTGAGTGATTCAGCTCATTCTGAGTTAACTTCAACTCACTGAAATTTACAATGTATCCCACTATTCTTCCCCTTGGTATACAAACTTGCGTTTACCCTTCTCTGGTTTACGGTCTCGTGAGCGAGACTAGCGTCAGAATCTCACCACTGATTCCAAACCAAGTTCAATAATTAAAAATATTTTTCTTTCTCAGCACTGGCGACCGCTGGCATACACGGCGTAAACAATTAACAAGAGCATTTCATTTTGAAACACTCAAAGATTTTATTCCAATTATCAACGAGCATTCAGCAATTTTGGTTGATGTTCTTCAAGGTGAAGTTGAAACCAAAGGCAAGCAAGATTCGATCAATATATGCCGGTATATTACAGCTTGTACGCTGGACATTATTTGTGGTACGTTTTGTACTGTAAATTCTGATCAGTTGATTAAACAACTCAGAGAGAGAATTCGTTGTTTTTGACTTAATAACAGTAATCATTAACTCACTCCGAGCTGATTTAATTCTGGGTTAGTGGATAAGTTAACTGAGAATAAGTTCCATCACTTCAGAATTTTGAGATCTGAAAGATCTAATTATGCGTTCACACCTCTGAATGAATTCCACTCATTATGAGTTAAAATCAACTCGCTGTAATTTGCAGTGCACAATTTTACTTTAATATATTGCAGTTCGTAATTGTTAATGAACAGGGGTAAGAATAAATTTTCAAATTTCCAGAATCATTTTGTTTCCATCTATATTTTAATTTTAGCATACGTATTCCAATCGCAGATCAAGCTAGTGTAGGTACATTTATGTTGAACCGTTTAACAATTGATATTATTCGGTTTTTGGTGTATTTTTAAAAAATAAATTTCAGGTAGTGCCAGATGCCAATTTTTCAATCAGCATAAAAGATGCTGTCGATTGCCGGAGTGAATTTTCACACGGCTTCGCAAGATAAAGCGAACGATGCATAAGAACACCTGATGGTTCTTTCACTTATTCTACCGTCTAAAACTTAAAATCAAAATTATAACTCAACTAAACTTGAATGCGAGTTTAGATAAAACTTTTATGGCTGGACGGACTAACTAAAGTAGAATTTTAAGTTAAAGTAACATTGTTACGTTTACGGAGAGTTTAAGCTAAACTTACGTTTGATGTAAAACAGAAGTTATATAGGGCTTATAATTCATTAAGTTAGTATAGAAAATGGGGGTTCTGGCCATAAATGCAACAATTGGAACAGTTGCCAACAGTTCGAAATGTTACCAACAATTTGCACAAAATGAAACAATTGGAATTGATGCCAACAGTTCGAACTATTTGTAGCTTGCTGCAACTTTGTATTGCGCAATAAGAAACACTGTTGACTGTCTACTGTAGTGTTTGTATTTTGCAGAATATAAAATGTTAACGTACTTATCATTGAAATAAAACACTATGAACGTTCAGGAACTATTAAACAATTTTTTTCATCATCGATATAAGTCACAGCTCGGCAGCGCAGAATTTTACGGAGAATCCTGCAAGACAAGCAATGAAGCACGCGCTTCTGCTTCCAACGTTGCACTCTTAGAGAGCTGCAAGCACTTAGTGATTCGGAAGCTCAATTACAACTCGCTTAGGAGTTCCTCCCCGGCCTCATATCGCAGAGATTGATCATGTTCGCGACCGACTTCTTGCGACATTTACGGCAACTATCTAAGCAATTGCCTGAACCGAAATAGCAAAGCGCAATAAACGAAATTTATTTGCCCTACATGCCTTGCGACACATTTGAAGCATATTTACTAGAGTAAATTAGTATCTTTTCGTGCTAATCTACCTTCTTAACATGTTTTTTAAAAAATAAAAATGTATGATTTGTGAATAACAATATGTGAACAACAGTTCCAATCTATTCTAAGGTTGTTGTCGAAACTCAATATTGTGTAAACAACATAATAAAACAGTTTTCAATTCATTTACTATTTCTTCGTTCAAATTTCTTTGCTGCTGGATTTCATTGTGTCCATAAGTTAACGTTTGTATGCCATCGTGCGGCTTACTTTTAACTGTTCAATAGTGAAAATTTTACGTCGATCACTTCTCATCGACACCTTCACATGACGACGCAGCGATCCGTTGCCCAGCGTTTGCACATAATCTTTGTGGCAAATACGCCCTACAAACACAGGTTTGATTACACCTTTTGCCCATTTTTCTGAGTGCCCATGGCATAAAATACTGTACATTTTAAAACGTAGCTCTAAAAACTCTGCAATAGGTTGCCCGGTAGTTTCGTTCTTGAACTTTCCCATTACTCTTTTGTTGCTTAACAAACATGTTAACAAGGCAGATTAGCATCAAAAGATACTATTTCACTCCAGTATATATGCTTCAAGTGCGTCACAATGCAGGTAAAGCAAATAAATCTTGTTTAAACGTTTTATATTCTGCAAAATACAAACACTGCAGGAGACGGTCTACAGTATTTCTTATTGCGCATTACAAAGTTACAGCAAGCTACAAATTTTTACAGTGCAACTGTAATAGTTTTAATTTCGTGCAACAGCTTAACAGTTGCAACCAGCTTAAATTTCAGCTGACAACAATACGAAATTTATGCTGCGATTAACTGTTGTAACAAACGGTGAATTTTTGGTGAAACAAAAAATTATGCTAAAGAGTTTTAGCTTTGTGCAAAACAAAAGCTAATTAGTCAATTGTGGTTGCAAGACAGAAAACACTGATAATTTCTAGCTTCGCTGCGGCGCAGAACAGAAAAACTGCATATTTTCTTTACTTATATACCTTTGTGCTACTGAGTGCGTTATTTCTAGACCAAAAAGCATTGATGTATGGTATGACTTCTTTCATAAACATTCAATGCGTTAAAACATGAGTTCATTTAAGGTTGGAGAATCCGAGCGTTGGGTTTTTCTAACCATAATAGCGCTCGGGAAAACTGCAAATTTTCCGTACGTATATACCTTTTTGCTGCTGAGTGCTTTATTTTCTGAAACAAAAAAAGATGTAAGACATGACTTCTTTCATAAAAAATCGATGCGTTAAAGCATGACTATATTTAAGGTTGAAGGATCCGAGCGTTGCGTTTTTCTAACCATAATAGTGCTCGGGAATGTTTCAATTTTGATACCAACACGCAGCAATTCTTTCCAAAGGATTGATTTTGATACCAACACGCAGCAATTCTTTCCAAAGGATTGCTGTTTCCAATTTTAGTATTTTTGCAACATGACTAATTCTTCCGGTATTTTAAACGTCTGTATGCTCAGAGATGGTGATTGTGCCAATGTCCTGTTCGCTAGCTGAATCTTGTGCAGAGTTTGATTTCCGTGCAAACTTTTCAAATTCGTAAATATTTCTGGTTATTGGAGCCCTATGTTTGCTGGCACTGCTTGAACTGCAAGCGGATGTCATCAGTTGTCCGAATACGGTGGCACCAGTAGCAAATTAGCGTGATTCTGTTGGCCGACTAACGTTGGTTTATTGTTTTTAACCTGCTAAGGCTGTTATGCATGAAAGTTTTGCCAACAGTTTGCGTAAGCAGTATGTTAAGCATTCAAGAAACACATGGTTTTGCTTTTTAAAGATTGCTTAGTGAAGACTTGATCATTAATACGTAATTTGCAATTTGTCAAGGTACATGTATTTTTAAGTTTTGCACAGATGCACTCACTGTGTGTTACAATGCAATGCTTTGTAACTTTGACGCATGAATATTTGTGAGTGTATATGCGTTACGTGTGTTTCATTGGAGAAACACAACAACATTTGCTGCTAAGTTTTGTCAACACTTGACTAAGTGCCCACTGTTGCCAAAAGTTCAAACATTTCCAATTAACAAAGTTTAAGAATAAGAAATCATAATTATTTTGCATAACCACGATGCTATATTTTGCCAACAGGTCAGAAATGTACATTTGTACATTAAATTTATGTTCCGACCAGTAATTAAACATTAGAAATCATAACTTGCAAAAATTTATGCTTGAGAACAAGCTGCTTTAAACGTACAGGCGTACAGTTCAGTTCGCATACCTATGCATTTTAACTAATCCTTAAGAAACTATAATTCTGGTATGTATAAAGTAAGCATCCACAGTGCAATTTATTCTGTATGCGTCGCAATATTTGCAGTTTTTCGAATGTGTTACAATGTGTTTATAAATTTTTGTCAACAGTTCGCAAACTGTGAAAATATTGTTCAACTTTTGCGATGTGTTGTTGTTCATGCGGCAACTAGCTATTGATTACAGCACATCTTCTCGTGCCAGACTTTTTCCAACTGTTAAAACAATAATTTTAAGTTTCTCGCTGGCTCACTGTTTGCTGCATGCCTTCTTACTGTTGCCAACAGTTAGATTATGCCTATCTGTTGTCAACCGTACGAGCTTTTAGCAATCACTCAAAACTGTAACAATTGTTGAAGCACATGACTACGCGTGTCTGGAATGTTTGAATATTCCAACTATTGCCAACAGTTGACAAAGCAAATTCGGTATTTAGATAGACACACCCTAACTGTTGCAACACGCTTCATAAACTATATGCTATACGGTGTCACACAAAATTAGCATACCCTAGCTATTTCGTTGTGACATTCTTGCAATGAATAGTGTGGATTTGACCTAGCAATAAATTTTTGATCCAAATAACGTATTAGTTGCTTCAACAGTATTATTTTTGTTATAATGGTTAGAATAAAAACTGCATCATGTAACAATGATAATCGGTACTATGTTAGATTGCTGCACCTGGTTTTCGGAACAACTTCGAAAACGCTGAATCATTTTGTTGGTAAAACCACGAAAAGATTTTCAACGTGTGGCCCGGAAATTAAGAACCCAATTTTAGCACAAATTGAATTAGAAATTTTTCACTTTCTGATTTTCATAACAAGTCTTTTTCATCTGTACCATTCACACAACGTAAATCGTTACTACTGGCTTTAGTTACCGAAAACATTTTAGAAACTTTGACTCTTCGTTTTGACAACGGATCATTGTTGAAAAAACAAGGATTAAAGATGCGGTACGATAAACTGTACACCCAGTTCCAAAAACACTCAACTCTTAAAGATCCAACCTACCGTTTTGATAAAATTACTCCGCTAAAACTCGGTTACGCAGTAGCTACGCGCTTGATAGACAAAATAGAATCTGAAGACTTTCTAATTAACAAGAAACGTTTGGAGTGCCCATAAAACTGTAAAAAACAAGCACGGGTACAAAACTTAAGCCTATGAACAGGTACGTTGTCGTTGGAAAGTTTGAATCAATTGAAACAAATGCCATGTTTTCCACAGAAGACCAAAATAGAATTAAGCTTTTACTTGTTTGCATTTGAAAAACGCGGTCTGACGACGTTTAAAGAAAACATGCAGATTCGTGAAAAGACAAAATTTGAGGTTTCACAGCGTTTACATAGTGTTACAAACAGCCCAGAATAAAAACAAATGAATGGCAAATTTTAATCGCAACCTTGACAAAATTTTTTTGTATTTTTAGTGTTGCCGATACATAACACGCAGCGACAATGTACAGAAACCGGACATAAGCTTTGCAACAACACCATTTCTCAACTAAGTTCAGGGCTTGATGCAGCTTCGAAACAAACTCTGCTCAACTATTAAAGAATTGTACTAAGCGTGCAAAAAACTGAAAGACTAGTTAAGGATCCTGGTACCAGGAAAAATTTGACATTAACTACATCATGTTGCGATATCGTGTTTTCAACGCCGTTTGACTTAATCGACACCACCACCTATTTTAAAGCAACCAATATTGTCTGGAGAGTAACAATCCACTTTCAAGATTTCGCAGCGCAGCAACATTGTGGGTCATCCACGTTATACTGTCTACGCTACTGTAAAAAATTCTACCCACATGCGAGTCCCTAAGTTAATAATAATATTGTTTATTAATTATATATCCAAAAGTCACCCAAGCTATGTGCACACCCGGCTGACAACAGAGAGTCCCTCTGAGCGGCGTATACTTTGTCACACTATCGCACATACGGATGCCCCTTTGTCAATACGTTATAGAAAGGACAGATGTTTGTTCTGAGTCTGTAATAAAAACATTAGCTTATTGCATAACACAAGGTCCGTCCGAAGGGACTCTATTAAGCGATTATATAGAGTCTGTGCGAAGGAACTCTTATTGTCAGACACTGTGTCCAAATAGCAGGGTGCAAAGTGGAACTGGATTATACCAGAATCGGAATCGGAACAGCAAATTTATATCGGAATCGGAATCGGAATCGAAACTACAAAATTTGTGACTATGCGGATAATTTGTATTAACAAACTATAATATCGATTTAGAATGTCTGTTGGCTGGCAAGAATTCTCAAAGACGTCGCATGAACAAATTGGCAATCATTTTTTGGCTTTATTAAGCTAAACTACTATCAATTATTTATATGTTAACTTATCGAAAACAATCTAATAGATAAATGGTGCAGTATTTTTATACAACATACCACAACAAGTGGGCCTAAAATTAAAATGTGGTAAATTTCGATTCCGATTGATTGTGCAATCGGAATAGAAATCAGAATCGGAATTTCGATTGCACCCTGTTAAACAGTGTCCACATTGACCCTACTTCATTCGAAGGGACTACCGCCATACCAGACTAACTATGTATGCCCTCTGCAAAGTCCAAATATCACAAAACCAGTATTGCTTTGCACCGCCCTTGCAAACAAGTGAGTGGACAATTTTTGACAGTAGCGTAGACAGTATAACGTGGATAACCTATTAAAAGCACAGCAGAACGATTTTCCAGAGTTTAAGGGAGGGATCCCGGTCGAGTGCTAGATTTGGTACCCACAATGTTTCAAGAATTTAAAACTTTTCGATCTGACGTGGCTTCGTGTTACCAGTCAGTATACCAGTTATACCGATCAGTATAGATGTGCGCTGAGACATTCCGAAACCCCGATAACAACCAGGATCTGGCTAGAACGTGTGATAAATTTCAAAAGGTCAAAACTGAAATGAGGGAATTTGCATTTTGGTGGATTTCTTCTTTGCTACACATGCGCAGATAAACTTTGCGACTAGTAACATTCAATCTCAAACACTGCTGTTACTTTGACATTCCAAAACCGTGAAGCAGTAGCAAATAAAAGATAGCTACAAACAAAACTTTTGCGCCAATCGTAATAATTTAATTGTAATTTCACTGAACCAACTGAAGCGGTTTTTTGTGTTGACGCTCGGTTTCTGTTTGAAATAAACACGTTTAAGGTGGACACATCATGTGTGAATGTCTCAAATTTTTTCGCAAAAATATTTGAGTATTGTATGAAACACAATATTGTGGTTTCCAGACAGCTGTCTAGCAACCTTGCACAAAAGCTTGCAAACAGCAACGGAAGTGTAGCACGTAAACAAGGTCCCATGCATAAGAATCAGACGCAATAAAATTTTGCTAATGTTGCAAAGTTTTTATAAATTTGTTGGAGGAATGTAATAGCTGGTGCTAAACACGTTTTGAGAATAGTACTGTATTAAATTCATAAGCCTTATCTGCAAAAATTGTAGTTCCCACGTCCCAAATTCAGTTGTTGACAAGTTCCTTCGAACTGGAATTTTGAAGAATTGTTGGTAACAGTTCCAGCAGTTGGTAACAGTGCGAACAACTGGCAACAGTTACGACTGTTGGTAACAGATCCAACTGTTGCATTTTGTGAAAAATGTTGGTAACAGTTCGAAATGTTGGTAACAGTTTGAACTGTTGGCAATAGTTCCAACTGTTGCATTTTGTGCAAACTGTCCATTTTGTGCAAACTGTTGGCAACGGTTTCAACTGTTGTATTTTGTGCAAAATGTGGGCAACTGTTTCAACTATTACATTTTATGCAAACTGTTGGCAACAGTTCGAACTGCTGGCAAACTGTTGGTAACAGTTCGAATTGTTGGCAGCAGTTCCAACTGTTGCATTTTGTGCAAACTGTTGGTAACAGTTCGAACTGTTGGCAACAGTTCCAATTGTTGCATTTTGGGCCAGAACCCCCATTTTTATGCTACTAAGTTTAAACTTAAAATATGCCTTATTTCAAATGAGATTACGCGTGACGTACCAGTTGGTTTGGTTTTTCTAGAAAGTTAGTTTGCTAAGCATAACCTTAAATCGAGTTAAAGCTTCTAGAGAGTACCTGCCCTCTGAAACACACATCGATGCGATTCCGCCAGTATTTAGTTTTTTGTTCATTTTTCACTGTTTTTTTTCAATTTAAATAAAGTGTTTGTTGTTTTTTTAACTTTGAAATATATTATAATTAATTTTGAATTGTTGACTAGAAACTGCAATGGGAAAACAACTCAATTCGCAAAAAAGTTATTCACAGTATGCGAAAAGTCTTGAAAGGTTAGTCGGAAACGTTTCTAAACAGGGCAAGCCAAAACTGTTTTCAATAATAGAATTCTTCTATGCTATTGTAAGAAATTTTGGCCACTGGGGCAATGCAATATTGACAAAGACAGCGGCGCGTCTCTCGAATCTATGTAGTTACGACGCTGGTTATAATCCCAAATAGTCAACTTGTTTGAAATATTTACAACCGGGGCCAACCTGTTTACTTACCCCAAATCCTTTTCGAGTTATTTACACTATACTCGCCGCTTGGTGGCCCGAGGTCGCATTTTTTGCGAAATTTTGTACATGAGACACGTAGCGCTGCCCGTCGCATCTTAACTTTTCTTTTAGTTGTCACGCACGGCACCGCGATAACCCTGATTAATTTTAAATTCTGTCACCACACCGATATACGGTCGGCGCAGCCATATAGTTTTCAAATTTAAACTGCATTTATAGGTTTGCAGATATTGCAATGTATCGCTATCGAAGTGTGCATTTATGGCCAAAATTGTTGTTCAATTTGTTGCCAATTGGCCGGGAGAGTAATCGGCATTTGGAAATTTTGCATCGATTCACTGGGCAGGTATAGAAAAGCTGCGTTTTGAACGGAATCTATCAAATCTTTTATTAATAGTTAGAATTACTAAAAAACGAAGCGCAAGCCAGTGCCCAGCTCATCAAATTTGAAGGTGCGAAAAATCGTCAAAGGTGGCATACGAGGTTTTTGCATAATTTTCAAGCGAAGCTGAAACTTTTTTGGTGAGGCTCATAATTTTTATAGAACGAAAAACCCCATAAATATCCTTGGTTGCACTGACCTCGCCAGACAAGCGTTTCAATGTTTTTGCGAAAAATTAGGCAGGTGTCGTTGAAAATTCTCTGATAAGAAACAAAAATTTGTAGATGGCATCAAAAGTTCATGTTTTCATTGTGTTTTCAAAAAATGTTGATGCTCAATTTTAATTTCAATTTATATAATTTATATTTTTTCAATTATATGAGACAGTTTTAGGTGATTGCCGAGCGACAACAAGGACGCAGACTGTTGAAAAACGGTAATGGAAACAAAGATGCAACCACTGATATCGTAGGACGTCCAAAGAAACAGCAACGCCTCGCGTTTTTGGACTTACTGCTTGAGCTAAAAGACAATGACGCTTTGACAGACGAAGAAATTCGAGAAGAAGTCGATACTTTTATGTTCGAGGCAAGCTGTGGAAATTCAGTTGGCCAATCAGTCTTTCTTGTGAGAATTAGTATCAAATTGAAATGCTCCAATTCGGTAGAAATTTTTTCCGCTTCCTATGTGAGGTTAAAAAATGAAAATGGTATAATTTGAAAGTTGTGGGCTGGCTCAATTCAAAACAACCAGAGAAGCTTTAACGCATCAAAATTGTATTTTGTTGAAAAGTGATAGTTAGAGTGTACTGTAGTGATCCGAAAAAAGAAGGTAGGGACTGATATTTATTTGGCATCACCAGTGGGTACCCCCTGTTATTCGGTTACGGAATGTAATTTATTTGTAACCCACGCTCCGCCACCCTTCGTTACCAAGGTTATAACTTAGGAATGTACTTTCAAAACTCAACTCCGCTTTAAAGTTGCGAACTCAACTTTATTTGGACCTGGATTTATTTATGCACTACAGTAAGGGACCATTGACATCTATGGACTCCAATTAGTGTTTAGGGACTCTATCCGCTTACGGACTCTTGTTAACGATACGAACTTCTATTGATTGGGACTCAAAAAGGGGATGCTCCCCCTCTTATTACCCCCCTGGGCCGAATTAATAATATGTATAAAAGTCAACTGTTTTTATATGTATACAACGATTTTACAGGGACACGACACAACTGCAACTGGCATTATGTGGGCGTTATACTTGATTGGGCTACACCCGGAGGTCCAAGATCGCGTGTACGCAGAAATTGTCGACAACGTAGCCGATGATGGTTTTGTTTCCAGCGAAAATGTCGGTCAACTTAAATATCTGGAATGTGTCATAAAGGTAACTAGTGATCCGTAATTGCACATATGTGCAACTCTCCTATTATACTGGGTTTCGGCAAATGGTCAAAAGTATTTGTGTTTAAGCAAGTCTTGCCTTGAGATTTTAAACTTAAGTGACAACAAACAACCAAATTATCATTTCAATGTTTCCATGATATTGAAACAGCAGAACAACATTTTAAACACAATTGCTTTCAGTCAAAAGCTTCCGTGATTACGTGTAATGTTGTGTTACATAAAAACTTCGCTATATATTTTTTCCGTTCTAAATGGAGTTCTAGCGTGAACTCGCTGAATCAAAACCAAGTTGCTAACTTTTTTGAACACGAGATGTAATTACACAAAAAATTTTCTGTCCATGCAAACTTCTATTAATTTACATATTGTGAATTTGTCGGAACGCTACCCAATATACGTATGTGGGGTGTTCCAGGTTTAAATATAGATATGAAATATGAAGCTTTTGGACGATAGAAGTGTTACCAACTCCAATAACATTGAACAATTAAGTCTGCGGTAAATAAAAGTTAACTTAAACAAGTTGACGTACGCAATATATATATTTATGCATTTACTTTACAGCAACATATTTCTTAACACATCTATACAAATATATTTGGAAATATGCATATATAAAAATCTGCTGGAACGCTGTCTAAAATACGAATGTTGGGCGTTCCAGGCTACAATAATATAGATATATAGATATCAAATAGAAGCTACAGGGCGTTTCGGCCGCCAATGCCTTTAAAAAATCGTTTCTGTTTTAACTAAATGTTAGCTAAGGAAGTTGACTATGACGCCGATAAAAATGAAGTAGTTAATTAAAGTATTTTAGTGACTTTTCCTGTTCAATTACCGTTTTCAGGAATCACAGCGACTATTACCTTCCGTTCCTATGATTGGTCGAACGTTATCCGAGTCTATAGAAATTGGTAAATCATCGGTACTTGTGTTTATTCATTGTTTCTTATTCTGAACAGAAATGTATACAATGGAAATTGGTATAGAAGGATATATCTAAACCCAAAATTTTTGCTAAACGAGAAGACTCTTTTACATGCGTATATGAGATTTAAAGGATCATAAATATTTGTGCTGAAACGATTGTTTTTAGACGGATATCGCGTGCCAATGGGTTCAACGGTCGATATTAATATTTTTTCGCTACATCGAAATCCGACGTATTTTCCGGATCCGGACCGATTTGATCCGGATCGATTTTTACCAGAAAATTCAACCGATCGTCATCCGTTTGCATTTGTCCCATTCTCGGCCGGACCACGCAATTGTATTGGTAATGCATTCCACAATAACTTGCGTACATTTGTGCACAATTGTCACATTAATTCTCGTGTACATAGTAAGACAACATATGGCTAGCTGCACACACGACTGTGTCGCGTAGGCGCCACACGACGGGCGCAAACGATTATAAATGTTTTGAGACGGCCTAAAGGCTGTGTCTTTTAAAATGAGAAATTTGTGAGATACTGATTTTACAATCCTTTTTTTCGAATATTTTGTCTTGTAGCAAACGGTATGAAATTATCGTTTTTGAAACTATTTATTTAAAAGAGGAATGTAAATATTTTATAATTTTTTCTTCAACACTTTAGGTACGGTCGTTTTTACTTTTTTTATGAAATTTAGAAAAATAGGTCAAAGTTATATATATGCTTTTACTAAAGCTGTTCTCAAATAAGAAAATTTCAAATTTTATCAGAGATTCAAATTGAAAATAACATCTCAAATTGGGACACTGAGAAGCGGCGCATTCCGCTCACACCTACAATAAATATAAAGCCCACACAAAAGGTTTTTGACCCAGAAAACGGTTTCGCGCGTTGCAAATCCGAATACTTGCTGATAAAACAAATTAAATTTTTTGCAAGAAACGTTTAGCACTGAAAACATGTTATTGTATATGACGTTATGTACTATTTGTGCAGATTTTAGGCGAGTACCCCTGCCAATGTTTTGCCTTGCTCTCTAACAGTAACAAGTAGATCGTAAAATGGTCGAGAAGCTGGGACAGCCATGTTTCTCCCCTCCGCACATCATGACCATGCCTGGGCTGCAAATATTCTTCAACAGCATTGAAATAATTCTATGTCAAGAAAATTTTCCAACGGCCTTCAGAAATGTTACGTTATTTTGCTTGCACAGAATACATATGCCAGTAAAAAACATCGAACCAGCTAAATACCACCTCGCTGAGGGGAGCTACTAAAAATGTCGAAAGATGAGCTTTCGCGGTATGGTTACATGCTTTTAGTTTTGAGTTACTTAAATCATGAAAACCGGGTCCGACGCTAAATAATTATTTTTTGGCTGAACCCAGTCTTCCTGACCCTTTCAGGGGCTGTTTGTTAATAACGAACCCCACGTAGGGCATCACGAAATTTTGGCGGTTTGGTGGGTGGGCAGGTAACCTGATTGAAAACTAAAATGTGTTCATACTACACTGCTTGGGGGGACAGTACAAATATGCTTGGTATTCTTAATTTTGCCTTGCCACGTTTTCAGATTAGGTTGTGTCGAGTTTTGTTGAAAATAATTATGTGTCGTCCAAGTTATACCTACTGTCTACCCTACAGTAAATAATTGTATCCACAAGCGAAGTCCTAAGTTTGTAATTGCGAACTGATTTGCAATAGCGTAGACAGTATAACGCGGATAACCCATTATTGAAAATATTTTAAAGGAAACCACTTGTCAAAATATATTATAGAACCACAATATTAATATAATTATTCAATAATTTTAGGTCAGCGTTTCGCAATGATGGAAGAAAAGATAGTAATTAGTCATTTGTTGCGAAAATTTGTAATAAAGAGTAACCAAAAATTTGACGAAATAAAACTTAAAATCGAATTGGTACTTCGACCTCACGAAGGATTGTGGCTTACGCTCGTTCCAAGAGATGAAATGAAGTGTTAAACTGAAAAGCTTGGTATATTCGTTATTGTTCAGATTACTGAAATTTCAATGGCAATCAGTACATAGGAACAGCTTGGCCGAAACCAGTGTCAACTTACATACAACTATATTCTCGCGACCATGAGCACTTGTTTTGTCCATTGAATAATGTTACGCTTATAAAACATAAGTTTCTTTAGAAAGGTCAAGAGCCAGTAAATTAAGCTCAAAATCAAGGCCAATGTATAGAACAGGTCCGTAACACTAGTATTTAAGCATATTATTAAGTGTAAGTCTAGCCCTAAGCTTAAGCGAAATATTAGTCTAAAGCTTATGCTTACTCTGTTGAAGTGCCGCGGTTTACTGCCGCATAGTGGAGCATCGGTCATGCGCAGTCATTTTAGTTCGACTCCAATAATTACTCGAAAAACAAAGCGTTGAAGTAGAGTCTACGGAAATTTTATCTTGAGATAGGGTTCAACTCTAATATTTATTAATCTATCACTTACAACACATTTTGTGTCCAGTGCGCATTTTATATTGTGATCGACACATATTATTATATGCAATTAACGAATATTTTATGACAGTTGTGAAATGAACATAGTTGCAGTAATCAAATAGACGTTATGTTATGCAATTTATTCATTTAACATTAAATGTGTTTACTTCAGTAAAGTTTTCGTTTATAATTTTTTTGCAGTTTATAAATGCAGTAAAATTTTTGCTGCTTATTTCGAGCAGAAGACAGCGGAGAAAACTTTACAATACAAGTTCCAAATTAGATTAAACTCATATTGTCAATGACGTACTAAAAAATCTGGACTTGGGGGGCCGCATCCTACCAGTTCTGTGCCTTGGGTTCCACCTAAACGTTAATTTTAGAGTTCTTTCGCAGTGATTCATCTAATTTTCTGGCGGTATATATAGGATTGGTCACGCTTTACTACTCGGCTCTGTGAGCAATTTTGGAGTCCTCTTTTTGTTTCCCTAAGTTTTTTGCGCGCTGGTAAGTGGGCCAGACCGAATTGTTTGTTACGTGAACAGCGTCTTGTATTTCAGAAATAATTGTCGTAATCGTTTATGAAACACTCTTAATTTAAGACATTTAAGTGTTAAATTTCAGACACAGATTTGTTAAAATTTTTAGAAACTAATGTCCTGCATTCAAGACATATATGTCTGGTGTTTAGATTAAGACATAATTGTATAGAATTTAAAAAACAGTCCTTGAATATCAGAAAATATCTTTTGTGTGCAGTACAAAGCTTCGGTTTAAGATCTCTGTGAGCGTATTTTGTCTTGGAGATAAAACTGAGTGTGGAATAACTCCTTTCTCTGATGTAGGGTGAAATTTGAAGAATTCTCGAGCAAGAAGCTGTACATGTTTCAGTGTTAAATCCCTCTGCAAGAGTTTTAAAACATTTATTTATTCATAAGCAGACTGCTTGGTCTTAATCACCAAACCGGAACCTCCCGCGGTCAAGAACTTGTGAAGCTATGAAGCTTTGTACAATTTTTATTATCTTTATGTAGGGATTCACGTTATAACCGGGGCAGTCGGGACACGGTTTGTCCAATGTTGATTCGACGTCAACGTTAAAATTCGAGCACTCATATCGGGTGAACAGACAAAACTCGAATGTCATATGACATTTACTAACAAAGCACCCAGTGGCGGATCCAGGATCTCAAAATTGCGGGGGGCAAAATTTCACAGGTAATAAACTTATTTTTGACCCACACAAACCACGAACTAGTGCCATAAAATTGACTTCCTTACGTTCATTCAATTTAGATGAACCACAAATAAAACATAATACACATCAACACAATTTAGATCTAAACAACAGGGTGGCAACATAAGTTCAGATTTGGTTTCAAACAGGCAAAAGGCTCGGATTCGAAAGCCAATTCATTTTTGAAAAAGCAAAATCCAGTTAGCTTCAGCAACATCTGTTTCTGTTTTTGAATGAGTTAGAACTGCCTGCTATTTTCGTTAAATGTTTCAACATTCACAGTTATCGACTTCAATTTATCTTCAATTATCCGATACTGCTTTAAAATAACAGGGCAGCTAATTAAAAGCTGCTTATACTATTGGGTATAAATCAGAGAAATAAACAGCGTAGAACAGCAATTGACACTCTATATAACTTTTGTCCAGACCTAATTTAGAAAACGTATTTCTAATTGGTCATAGTTGAAAATTTAGATAAATATAGCGATAAGACAATGACTGATCAAGGGCTTTCCAATAACGGAGGTTAGTTACATTACGGGCACCAAATCTTCACGATTTTTAAAACGTGTTTAGCAAAATCCGCCATTGAAAGCACCGCTCTCAGACCATCACTGTGTACAAAACGCGGTATGTCACGTGATACTGAGGACATTTATGCGAATATCATGATATTCCAAAATTACAACGAATATCATATGATATTCTGAGGGACTGTGTAATTTTCGGGTACTAATAAATTAATGGAAAGTCGGACGGCAGAGGCACAGCTGTGCATAAAATACCAAACAGACATCTGCAAATTCATTTCCGGCACAAAACCGCTTAGAAAAACAGTGTCATAATTCGAAAATTCAAATTTCCAATTCTAATATCATATGATATTCAACAGGACAATTTGGGTATGTTACCTCAAGTATGCAGACATTTGAAAATATATCATATTCGCTGACAATACGTCGAATATCATATGATATTGAAGGACAAAAATGTGACCTACACATGATGATAGCAGACAAATACGACTTTTTGAATATGACATAGAGTCCATTAGCAGACAAAATGTTACTCAATAGGCTAATATGGGCAAAACGTGTCCCAAGCTGCCCCGGTTATAACATGAACCCTGCATTAGTTTTCAGCTAGTTTTAGGTTGGGTATTTTGACTATAAAGTTCTCTGAACAGCACGCAGGTAAAAGTTTTCAAAAATTAGCGAGAAACTATGCGTAATTATTTGTAAATTATGACACACGAACTGGTCCTTGTGCTGATGGGGTCCCTCCCAAAATCCGTGGATATTACCCTGGAAATTGCGATTTTGAGAAATTCGGATATTACACGGGAAATTTGGATTTTGGGCGCAGCGTTTTTCGCTCGGGATTTTGGAAAATTGGGATCTTGGGCGCAGCGTTTTTCGCTCGGGATTTTGGGAAATTGGGATTTTGGGCGCAGCGTTTTTCGCTTCGGATTTTGGGAAATTCAGATACTACCCGGGAAATTGGGATTTTGGGCGCAGCGTTCTTTGCTCGGGATTTTGGGAAATTGGGATTTTGAGAAATTGAGATAATACCTGGGAAATTGGGATTTAGGGCGCAGCGTTTTTCGATCAGGATTTTGGGAAATTGGGATTTTAGGAAATTCGGATATTACATGGGAAATTGGGATATTGGGCGCAGCATAATTTGCTCGGGATTTTGGGAAATTTGGCTTTTGGGAATTGGAATATAACCCGAGAAATTGGGATTTTGGGTGCACCGTTTTTGCTCAGAAGTTTGCAAAATTGGGATTTTGGGACATTGGGATATTACCCGGGAAATTGGGGATTTTGGGCGCAGCGTTTTTTGCTCGAGATTTTGTGAAATTGGGAGTTTGGAAAATTGGGATATTACCCAAGAAATTTGGATTTGTTTGTGCGCAGCGTTTTTCGCTTGGGATTTTAGGAAATTCGGATGTTCGGAAATTCGGATATAACCCGGGAAATTGGGATTTTTGGAAATTAGGTTTTTACGCGAGAAGTTGGGATACTACCCATGAAATTGGGATTTTGGAAAATTCGAATATTACCCGGGAAATTGGGATTTTTGGCGCAGCCATTTTCGCTTGGGGATTTTGGGAAATAAGGATTTTCGGAAATTGGGATATTACCCGGAAATTGGGAGCTTGGGAAATTCTGATATTAGCCAAAAATTGGAATTTTGGACACAGCCTTTTTAGCTCCGGATTGCAGGAAATTGGAAACCCAAAGCACGATGGCGGCCAACGCCCCCTCCAAACGCCCCGCTATAAGGTGTTTTTCTACCAATGCCGCATAAAAACAGCATAAACAATTTTTTTCAAATAATGATGCTTAGTGTTAGGGTTTGTGGTAATCCTCGATGAAAACGCGATGAAAAAATTATTTTTGCGCGAGTTTCTCTAGTGCGGTTGTACAAAATGTACCAATTTGGCTACGGATGGACTGAGGACCGCTGGATGCCATCTGTCTATGGACCAGTCAAGATTACGCTGAAATGGAATCCTACACTTGAACCTTAGCCTAAGATTCTGCTCTAACCTAAGCTTAAGCCTGAGCCTAAACGTAAAACTCTGAATAGATTAAGCTTAAGACTGAGACTAAAGCCTGAGCAGGAGCCTGAACCTAAAGCATTAGCCTAAGCCGATTCCGATTATCTTTGGATATTTGGATTTCGCAAGAAAAATTTGATATCCAGAATATATAATACCGATCTATACAGTAATATATGTAAACGTAAACGAATCCGACTATGTATTAATTCTGTCCGGATACAGCACTTACCATTTAACGAATTTCCGACTTAATAAAATGAACACTATAAGGACTGGAGAAGGCCCGTTCATAGCGAAAATATCAGCACAAGCACAAATTTTATCTCAGTAAAATCTTAGTTGTTCTGTTATGAAAAATTTAAATTTCTGCGCAGCCCTTTCAAGTTAAAATTGGCGACTATTTTGAATTCTTGTGTTACACAGGGTTTTGCTTAAACATGCCTGATTCATATCGAAAAACATTGAAAATCCTACCAACATTAACCCTTTCTCACATATTTTCTATTTCCCCTGAGACCTACTTTTATATGCTAGGATTCGAACTCCAGTGACTGGAGTGGGAGGCGTATACCATCACCACTCAGCTATAGGAGCTTGACGCTCGAGACCGAGGGGGCTCTCACGTCTTGTGGTGATTTAGCACTATGTATATGTGTGCAGTTGTTAAACACGGTGCGATATATATTGTTTAACGTATATACACTGCGCTGAGTTGCCTATAGGCAACTCAATGTGCGAAGGGGTTAAATAGAATATGTGTAACTAGGCGTCAGGAGGTTTAAGCGACATCCCTTCGCGATTTTTTCAACTGATTATTAGGAATTTTTTTATTCAGAACACATTAAACAGTTTTCAAATGCTTAGTACAAAAACTAACTTCCAAAATATTACTAGTGGTTAAGACCCTACGTTGAAACCGCGGAAAGCTGACGATTCAATCTATAAGCCATATTCCAACTTAATATATATGCTCTTTAATTCTGATAATATATCAAGCTGACAAAATAACTTTAATATCGACATAGCTGGCTCTAAAACATTCAAATTTTAACTTTGAGGGTTTAGAGGGGCATAACACCTTTTAGAACACAATAAAAACAACTTCCTGAAATAAAACCTTGCATCCTCCACATAGACTCCTTTTTAAAATACGTTCCCAGGGGGTGGCTGCCTACCCCCCGAACCACCACAATTTTAAAGGACCCTAAGCAGGATGGCTGGCTGGCGCCCCCCAAGCCCCGCACTAAGCGGTTCTCACACTTAAGCTGCAAAGACACCGTCAAAAAATTTGGCTCAATCAATGAACACAGCCCCTTGAAAACACAATTAAAGACAATGTTTTTTATGTGAGCAAGTGTCTCAAGTGCGAGGGAATCAAATGTGCCAACTTGGCTACAAAGGTGCGAAGCCTTCTTGATTCCGTCTGTCTATCGTTCCGTCAAGCCTACGCCCGAACCTAAGTATACAAATTAACTTTTCCCAGGATATTTGGATTTCACAATGAAAATTAGCGTATGACCCGTGATACTGCTAGTTTGGGAAATTGGGATATTACACGGGAAATTAGGATTTTGAGAAATTGGGATATTACCCGGGAAATTGGGAGGGACCTGTTCTACACCTGAGCCCACGATCTGATTCGACTTGGGGGTGCGCCCCCCGCCCCCTCTCTCTGTACGCACCTGTACTGTAGCGGGGGGTGGGCTGTTTGAAAAATTTAACAATATCCCTTTTTTAATTTAGAAAAATTTCATGCTTATGCTACTGTTTCGCCTTGCTTTATACATTATCCCCTTTTTTAAAAATATAAAAATTTTTTGATGCTTATCCCCTGTTGGTACATATGCGTGATTATATATGCCACATATATCTGTGCGCGTGTATTTATCATGTGTAAAAGTTGTTGTTGTTGTTGTGGTTAAGACTAGAGGTGCGCCTGCTTTAAGGTTTTGATACATATGTGTTCGTGCAAATGTGTAGTAAAATGAATATAATCCGGTATATTGTTTTTTGTGAAGACAGTTCCACGGATTCAGCCAAGGGGCATATTACGATCAGCGGATAGAATGCAATCAGAGGAGTGTTTCTTGAATAATTGGTTCTGGTATTAAGAGTTTTAGTGCTTATACGTTCAAGTTGGGGTTGGAAATACACTATTATGTTAGCAATGCAATTGTGACCGTATGATTTAAAATTATGGACTCCTTACGGATTGTTATTGGAGAAGCCTGGGTACATATTTTAGCAGCAATAAATTGTATTTTTAAGTACAGCCGAGTAACCCTTTTGGAAAAATTTTATAAGATGGTAATTCTGAGAATTGAAAGTCCTATAAAACAACCCTTGGAAGCCAAAATATAGTCTTAGGTAAATTTTGTAAATTTTTAGCTAAAATTTTGTTTTGAAAGTCTGGGTTTTCGTCAAAATACAGTATTTTAAGAGTTTTTAGGCTGTTTGAAAGATCAAATTTGTTTTCAAAATTAAAGTACTCTGGTCACTACATCATACTTGAGATTTTTGAGCTCTTGTAAAAGTTTAAAACAGCTTTTTGTTAGATTTCAACAAAATTTTAAGTTAGAAATTTTTAAGAAAAACCTTTTTAAGTTAAATTTAGCGGATTTTCAGCATTTTTGAAAAATTATAAATTTTATCATAAAATTCCTAGAACACAATTAACCTTTCGGTTCGCGAATATATAAGAGTAGCGCAAGTTGGGTATGGGGGCTCAGTGGTATACGGGAGCAAGTTGCTGCCCGACGGCTTAGCGGATTTTTTGTTTTACAGTTTACGATTTTTTGAGTTTTACGATTTCTAGGAGTTATTTGTTATAGTTGCACGCGAAGTGGACGTTTAGTGTCTAGATAACTGAACTGTATTATTGAGATAAGAGTATTTGGAGCCCGTTGTATACGATAATTTGTGAAGCCTAAGTGGAGTTTCTGACTAATTTTTGTATTAATTGGAATTTTGCGAAAATTCGTGTGCGAGTCTGTTGGTTGAATTTTACGATTGGAATTTTATAGCGTGCGTACGAGAATTTAGTCCGCAAGGTGCCCCTAAGTTTCAAATAATATTTAACGAATACGCAGTTGTGTAGTTTATCTGGTTAGACGAGAAGTTTCTTGGTTTGTATGATGTTAATTACAAGTATTCTGGGGTGCCAATTAGCGCTATTCTCGGGTTTTAAATGGTCTAATGAGTTACCGAGTAGTCACAGATTGATATTTAAGAGTGTGTTGCCCTTCAATTTAGCCGTAATTTTATTGTTCTATGTTTGGTTTCGGGATTCTGAAAATAGGTATTTTGCGTTACGCGATCTGAGATATTTTTGAGGCATAGGAAAGTTTAAAGGGGATGGAGTATGAAACAGGACACACGTTTAAATGAGGTGAAGTTTTCGTTTAGATACGCTTGAGCATGCTCCTCACAGTTTCGCCAACACCATCTAAACTAATCGAGCTCAGCAGGGACTGCATCACGCCCAAACACAGTTAAATTGAATTGCATCCAACGTTTTCTATCAATAACCGCCTGCGGTCTCCCATGAAACTCCTAAATCTAAAATTTAAAACCACCAAAATTCAAGCCTACGGAATACTACACCCAGGGGTCGCACACTTGGATCCCCCAGGTAAGTACCCCGCTACGGGTGACAAAATTTCCTGGATGGTGCTTTTCTGGCCCAACACGATACAATTTCGCATCTCTTGGGTTTTCCCAGGAAAATTCCAACTCAGCGGTGTCACGGATCCAGTGGTATCCCTACATCCCCCTTCTTAAGGCTTGATGTCCTCATCAAGAGGTTGCTTGGCAACTCAATACAATGCCGGAAGGGTACCGAGGGATACAATGTATACGTGACATCCGCAGAGAGAGCACACGCAGTTCATTATCGGAGGCGAGCCTTTTCTCGGCATCACCTCCGAACCTAGTCCAGTAATTCCTATAGACAGAGCGCAGCCCCGCCAGCTCTACGAAATGTGAATAATACAAATATTATCCTCATTCAAAAATTTCGCTACATTAGGTGTTCACGATTATCTAAAATTATTTGTAAATTTCAGTAAAATGTCAGTTTCTCTTATCATCCCAGTCTAATGCGAACATTACGTATCAATAACACATAAGCATAACAATAAAAAGTGCAGAATATTAAATCATCGAGTTCATTGCGTCCCAGTATATCGAAAGTCGATCGTATACGAATGATGCACCTTTGCATACTATTTCTCTAGTAATCGAGTTCTTAACCAATGACCAAGTTAATAGGACACCATTCGTTGAGTTCGCTGACATTCGTAAGCAAAAAAAAATCAAATAATTGAAAATCGTGGCCATGGTTGTATTTCGAAAAACCAGTATCGTCAATAGAACAAAAAATAATTTTCGCTATTAGCAAATTTGAAATGTCAGTTTGAAAATTGTGAAGTAATCAAAACAAAGATTAGGAAGTTTGAATATCACCTGCGAGAACGTCAGTGCAATAGATAGGGATGTGAAATTAAAACATAAGCGCTACGCATGCTTGGTCAACGTCTGCTTGGTTCAGCATAGGATTGATAATGTTAGATAAAAATAATAAAAAAATTAGATTATTATTCGTCGAATTTTCACAGGATCATTAAGATGTCTATTCGAAAAATCTACCATTTCCGTTACGCATATGCAAGATCATAACGCACTTTAAGCACAGCTTAATTGAGATTGCATAGTACAGCTTGCGTTTTTGAAATTCTGTTTTGAACATGTGCTGACCAATTCAGCTATTAGTTCCGGCCATAATGACCTATTTACGAATAGGAGAACGCTACGTCAAGCGCATTCCTGGCTGGATATAGCATCCTAGCTCATGTTTGCCAAAATGTAAACAAGATTAATTAATGCATGTGCAATAAAATTTTTGACTTTGGCAGATTTGATTTAACCAAATTGTCAAAATTTTGGAATAATCTTCATGACGTGAATACGAAAATTCACTCCGAACCGATTCCAAAAAGTGAGTAGATTGGTAAAATTTTATCCTGTTACGAATTTTCGGAATTCACCTGCCAAACAATACTATACTTACACGCGTTTTTGCTTTTCTTCCTCAGACTCAATATCCTTCTCTGGAGGCGGTTGGGTGCGAACGGGTGAATTTACCAACCGTTCATGTTGTTTTTGCATCTCCTCCTCTGCCGCCGTCCAAAATATTTCCTCATGCGGCCGCCGCGTTTCCGGGCTCATTTGCCTTGGTGGTAAATTGTCTGCGTACTGAGCAACTCGGGCTTGCTTGCCGAGTCGCGATCTTTGGCTTGACTCCCCCGCTTGCGCTCTTCCCTGTTTTCAACCTGGCGTTGCTGAAACAAGTGAATATTTAAAAAATTACCTATACTATCCGGTTCATAAATTATTTTAGTTAGGGCCAACGGTCTTTTCGGTTAGTGTTAAAAACAAAGTATAATTCCTCGGAACCCGATAGCGCCTCCTCTCTGCAAACTTAACCATACTGCTCCGATCACAATGCGAGTCCGGGACCGAACACAGACAAACGGAGTAGCCCCCATATAAGGTTGGTTACCATGGATTGAAATCCTTGCCCCCCATCCTTGCCGGGTACCCCTTATAGTTTATCGAAGTTGGCTACTGAGTCTAGGTATGCTACTCCTCTCATCGGTGTTCGGGATGGGCATATCCATCCCAGACTCGCACTGCTCTCGCACTTCTAGCGCGGCCATTCCCATCAGATCCCGGGATACGCTCCGAATAACAATTCATAGACGGCTATATAGCCGGCTATTATATCCTCCACAAAATAAAATACAAAAATTCGGGACAAGGAGACTCGTATCCTCGCGCATTCCCGTCCCTGGTTAAAACTTCTGACCACCGTGGCGGACCGTTGCAATAACCATCCGGTGGGCAGCAAAATTCGGAGTGCGGGGAAAAATAAATTCTTGATAAAAAGGTGTTGGTCAAAAATGAAAAAGAAAACGGGGGACCCGCACCGTCCATTATAGGACTGTAGCAATTTTTATTATGCATAACCGCGGAAAAATACCCAGGGCACCAAAAGAAAAAGGAAAAATATTGAAAAACAAGAGAGAAAGTGATATTTACAAGCGGTGTACACCTGTAGCCCAGCTGGTAACAATCAAATCTGACTCGGACTCGCTCGGTCGCGAATCGAACCAGCCCGAGTCAGATATAACAAAAACAGCCCCGTCCAGCGGGGATAGTTGCAGCTCCATAGTCAAGAGAAAAACAACAAGGGAAAACAACATTCTCATGTCCTGACTGCAACAAACTTGAAGGCAACCATCCTCAGAAAATCGTGAACCTAGATACCTTATAAAATTGGACAATGCCTAAATTGTCAAATTGGCAGTGGCTTTTATATCCTGCCAGGTGGCTAATGCAAATTTGCATAATTGGGAACTTATTTGCATAAGCTTCTCAAATTTTTACAAAATTTGAATAAATTTCCGAAAACCGGTCAAAAATTTCAGACCGACTAAATTTGAAGCGAAAACAACAACAAAAAAACAAATAGAGGAAAAACAACAACAACATACAAAGACCCAAAAACAGGGAACCGGAAACAGGTGCGCAGAGTATGCGTAAGCAGGGGAAGGGTATGAAACAGGACACACGTTTAAATGAGGTGAGGTTTTCGTTTAGATACGCTTGAGCATGCTCCTCACAGTTTCGCCAACACCATCTAAACTAATCGAGCTCAGCAGGGACTGCACCACGCCCAAACACAGTTAAATTGAATTGCATCCAACGTTTTCTATCAATAACCGCCTGCGGTCTCCCATGAAACTCCTAAATCTAAAATTTAAAAGCACCAAAATTCAAGCCTACGGAATACTACACCCAGGGGTCGCACACTTGGATCCCCCAGGTAAGTACCCCGCTACGGCTGACAAAATTTCCTGGATGGTGGTTTTCTGCCCCAACACGAGACAATTTCGCATCTCTTGGGTTTTCCCAGGAAAATTCAAACTCAGCGGTGTCACGGATCCAGTGGTATCCCTACACCGTGGGATAAACAGATTGAACATGCGAAACAATTTTAAGCACAATTTTAGATGTTTTAATTTTTCTAGTAAACCAGCGAAAATGCGTTCAAATTTGGAAAAGTTAAAGTATGTTGTGCTAAATATGGTGACACAAAACACAGTAAATGGCTCGTCGGAAGGTATAATACGGGCACCGTCATATTGGGTTGGGGCGTACGAGTGAGACTTGCAAGCAAAACCTTATTTATAGGCCGAATCTATTGGGGGGCATCAGTCAAATTTGGTGGAAGGGGGGCACGGCCAACCAATGTCCCTCCACTCATATCGATCCCTTGGTTACGCCGCTCAAAGTAACATTGGCGGTTATAGCTATATATAAATTTAACTTATTGAACCAGGGGGTGCCACTAATTCCCTTACACATACCTGTTGGCGACCATGCTGTTGTGTATTGCAGTTTATGAATGAAAAAATGTTTAGTATGTATTTATAATTGACATTATAAGGGATGCTATTCTTGATATGTTTGGTTTGCGCTGCTGTCGCAGTTTTATGGAATCTCTATCGCTGGGCGTATCCGTATGGAACAAATTACCTTCACGGAATGAACTATCTTTCTGAAGTGCCAGTGCTCGGCTGTGTATTCGAATTTGTGGGCAAAAATTACGTTGGTAAATCAAATCAGTATTTGAGAAATCTATGCTTTAAAACCATCGACATTCGTTTTTAAAACAAGTAACAATTCAGGAGAGATCTAGCCATGCAGTTTCTTGAAAGCGGACGAAGCCAAAATTTTTTTGTAAAACAGTGAGTGCTTTTCGCTGGAATGAAAAATGCAATACACTTTTAATGGAGTTGCATATGACAGCTATGTGTCGCCAGAATGTCTTCGCTTTGTTGCAGAAATGTCGGAAATGACGTGGCAGTTTGGAAAGAAATTAGGTTCACCATACAGAGCAACAGTGTTCAACGATGTCCACGTTGTAATATCTGACGCAAAAAATGTAGAAGTAAGCTGCTGAACTTATGATCAATGGGTAATTTTAATTTGAAACAACTATTAATGTGCTCCAATTTTTAAAATATATTAAGAATGCCAAATTTTGAAAAATCCTAGTCATATAATTTTGAGTCTGCAATATAAATTAAACCAAAGATAGTATACCTGAATTGTTATCTGCAATGTATTAAATTAACTCATTGACTTATGTACTTACTTAATAAAGTACGCTTTTAAAAATAATGTACTTAAGTACTAAATTGTGCTTAAGCACGGTTTCAGAGATCCACCCAGTATCCTAAATCTTACTAAATACGTTTCAACTTATCTTTCCGCTTGGGTACACCCGTGCCATTAAAGATTGCAGCTCCAACATTGTGCACATTTGAAATATGTTTTGTATTCATACGAAACCAATATATAAAAACACAAAAAATGTCTTTTAACGTTAAGTTTCTGTTTTAGTCCTGTAACCAGATTATTACAAAAAACAGAATTTCAAAGGAGCCACGCACAGATTTTACATTATTCATTCGAGAAGGCAAAATTTTTCTAGAGTGGGACTAAATCTATTCAGCTTGAGTAAGCATCACTGGTCGCCTTGGCTACGGTCCATGCCTGTTCGAATGTTTTCCAACATTTTGAATGTTAGAAAGTTTCAGATACTGCTCAAAGATCATAAAAACTTATCGAAAAGTCGTGAATATGATTCAGTAATTCAGTGGCTTGGACATGGTCTATTAACAAGGTATAACAGTTGAAATCCACGCCCGTGTTCTCAAATGTATTTCGCACAAATTATTAGTTCCTGATAGGTTTTGCAAATTTCAAACCAGGTTAATGGAAACTTGAAAATTTGGTGCTATTATTCTATTCGACTGATCCTAGTTGCGAACGGAGTTTGACAGCAGTCGTTGCTTTAGTTTGACAGCGTAAAACCAATCGCTAATTGGTGTTTGGGGTTTCACACTTTTGAGAATATGTGCCCTAGTTATTATGAACTATTGTATTGCTGACAAATGTACGTTTCTTAATACAGAACAGTATTCAGTTGAACTTTTTAACGTTGTTTACTTCACAATTTCAGTTGTGATTTAAGCCGAATTAAAAAATACGATTCATTTTAATTCATTGTTCATTGACTCCACTTCACTGGAACAAATCCAAGCTCAACGATGGTACTAGGCGTCCGCACTATGTCGCTATGAAAAACTCGAGCACTGCTCGTTTGTTTGGTTGAATTCATGTGCAAAATTTCTTCGCTTCCTTTCTGTTTAAATTCTCTGATTCCAATGTTGAACATATTTCTTTTGGTTTAACCGAACAGTTAGAAATTGCGTCCAAAATAAAACTCTATTTTAAATCACCTTTCAAACAGCGTCTTTTGTAATGCTTTCAAGCAAATAGAGAAGCTGTGAAACGAATGTCCAATATAGGAAATCGTTTTTCTTAAATAAACGCGTTTTAGTGTTTATCAAAACGCTATTTTAGGTATTTATATACAAAATAAAATGAATGTTTTTCGAAATGCAAAAAGCGATTTGTATTGCTGACACGATTATTTTTGTGTTATTGATTTTTAGCACTGGTCAAAAATGGTTCTGTCGCCGCAAACTGCTTACACCGGCTTTTCATTTTCAAGTTCTACTCAATTTTGTTCCAATTTTTAACGAACAAGCAGACGTATTCGTTAACATTGTTGACGATAAGTTAACGAGTGCACGCAACAGCAACAACAGCAACAACAACAACAACAACAACAACAACAACAACAGCGCTGCCGAGATTTTGTTTGACGTTACTCATTTAATGCGATCGTTAACTCTCGATGTTATTTGTGGCAAGTTTTTGTTATCTATTTTACGCGCATAATACAAAGTTTGGCTCCGGAATAGAATTTCCGGACAGAATTGGTCTGAGACGTTTGAGCGATTTTTTCTATGGGTGTCATACAGGGGCACAACAGCTCCAGCGAATCCAGCGCGAGAAGCCAGTGTATTTTTGTGCATTAAATGGTTTACATTTCAACAAGAAACGTTCACTTTGGTGGGTTTTTAGGGATGTCAGTAACACTTCTTTATAATTCTGGATACCACTGTTGCAGCGTGATTTGAGTTTAGGGACTTTTAATGTTCCAAATACAGTATTGTTGCAGCGAGTGATATTCGCTACAGTTTTGGATGCGCTCAGGGAAACGTGTTTTATTTATTTGAGACCTTTTGGGTGAAGGTTTCCATTTTCAATCAAAACAACAATATTTTGGACTTAGGTTTTCAACACTCAGCGCATTTAAACTGGGCCTAAAAAGGTTTTTACACTTTGAGCTCCTTAGAAATAAACAAAAAAGATTTGCAGCAGATTTTTCTGCTAAACAAAACTATTGGTTTGCTAATATTAATTCAAAATGAGTAAATCTAAATTTTACAGAAACTGCAATGGGCGTCCAAATCAAAGCCCAACAGCAAACATCATTGTACGTTGAAGCAATTCAAAAGTGAGTTTACTAGTGGCTGGTTTTGGTTAATGGTTACTTGAACGTGGCACAGTTTGTCTGCATGGAGTAATTTATAAATTCGTCAAAATGTATAACACCTCTTTTAGGCGTATATACGCGTAAGGAACGCATATATGACCAACGTTGATTTGGTATCCGAAAGTTTACTTAAAAATAATTTGATACTTAAGTATTCCACCAAGCAATTCCTTAACCTATATTTGGTTTGTAAATATGACCTGGTAGAGACTAAAAGTTGTAGAATGCTATTCTTGGTCTAAAAGTGCCAACTGAAGGAACTTTTTTGATTCTGTTACTCCCAGTTTAAATAGTACACACTATCTTTATCAACTCAGAAATCAATAGTAGTATAAAAATCACAGTGTTTCTTCCATTGCAAATAGTGACGCCCAGCTTGATTGAAGCCAAGCTTGCATATAAGGAAAAATTAGGAAAAACGAGTGGAAATGCCAAACAAAACTATGAATATGCACGTTCACAATGAAAAATTTATTTTTTGCCACAGAAAACACTATAAGGTAGACGACACGTGTCAATCTTCAAAATTGTCGTACGCAAAAATTGCGTTAACGCGGCCCTAACATGTGTCACAGCCGTACCCTAATACGTGTAACAAAGCATTTTGTACCACGGCTCATATAGTTAAGAGCCGTGCTGTAACCACCATGCCTTCCGGGCATAACCGTGGGGCACACTTGAGGCACGGTTAACGCACGCCCCAGCGTGTCTAAACCGTTTTTTGCACGGCGAATGCACGCTACAGCGTGTCTTAGCTGTGCTTCCAATGCGCCGAACAGTTGTACCGTACCACATGGCTGTTCACGAAAATTTTAACGCATCACGTCCAAGTTTTTTCAGGCTTCACAGTTTTTTAATGCTGGTGGTGGCAAAATGAAGTTTTTATTGTAAACGATGCATAATGCTGAAACATTTTTTAAATGTCAGTTTGTTTTCGTAAATGAATACTGTTTCAACGCCACCAGATCATCTAAATAGCGCCCGCGATCGTTACATTCTTTTCCCACCAATTGAGAGTCAAGAGCTCTCGCTTATCAGTTTACAACGTTCAGTGCTTCTTTCATTCGTTCACTTCGCGACTAATGCCAGCCACAAGATGTTCTAGCTCCAAAAAATTTTAATTGTGGTGTGTGACAACTGCATCCAGCCGTCCGTGCAATTGTTCTGGAATTCCCAGCACCGCTTGATTTGTTGCAATATTGCAGGTAGCGATCGGTTGTAATGCAAATACACCCCCAGCTAGTAGAGGCGGCTTTTTGGTCAGAATAACACGCGCAGAACTTTGATAAATTTTGCGCATCTGGCAAACGAAATAAGTGCCACAAGTTGCGGACCTTTACTGGCCGTTCGTCATCATCAGTCGGCATGAATAACAAATACAGAATTTTTGTAGCTAGTTGTTGTTGGTGTGACTCACTTACCTGCTCTGACGTCAGGCCCCAACTCGTGTCGCGAGTTGACGAAAAAGATAATTGGTGCACGCAGATTATGTCCGCCGTATCAAAAGTACTTCGAACAAAGCAGTCCTGACCGTCATAGCTTAAATCTCCTCTAAAGTGATCACAGAAAAATTACATCTATATTTGATGGCAAACGCGTCATGTAGTGGTTCTGGATATATATGCAGTTCCACACGGAAATAAGCTCTCAGGTTAAAGCAGGATGATCAACTTTTGGTACAGGTAAAATTGAGTTAGGTCAACACAAAGTTAGCTATTATATTTGGTTAAGACTAAAATTATATGGTAAGACAAGCAAAACGTGCAATTGTAACGGAAGTGCTGGAACCATGCTAATTTATACAATTTTTCCGTATGTTAATATTTACTAAAAAGTGATAATTTGTTTGCGAATTAAATAGTGTTGAGGAATATTGAAGCTTAGAGCAGGTTCGTCTGCCCTTTCACCTAAGGTGCTATCGGTTTTAAAGAGTATGTCAGTTGATTGACTAGTTAGGTACGTACAATTGCTGCTGTTTCTAAATGTTCATGCATCTGTATTTTCATGTTTGTCACAATACTGCTAAAGTTTGAGTCGAGCCTATACAAAGGCTCTGTAAAATTAAACGGAATATTGAGATGCACCAGAGGGTATGGAAGGGTATAACAAATATTAGGGACGGCGGCCGCGCCGCAGATGAACCTGGTCCGTTCGATGGCTTCTGGGGGTGCACAAAGGAGCTTACGGAACTGGCAACAAAAATACATTTTGTGAACTTCATACTGTGTAAATTCAGGGATTAACGCTATAATTTTTGAAGGGTCCAGCAGATTCATTTTTTAAAATCTACAAACTTTTTTAAAGAACTTGGACGCACTTTCCTGTCTGCCTAGAGTTTTTACATTTGACAACTCTAATCAATTTTGTCCCGATTGTCCAGGTAATCCTGTTCCCCAATACGACCTTCGAAAAAGGTAATTCCCAGTTTAAATAATAAACATTATTTTTAATTCAGAAATCAAAAGAAGTAGATACACATCAAACGTTGAAAATTAAAACTAGCATAAAATCACAGTATTTTATTGTTCCGAGCCGACGAAACGTGTTTCTACCTAAACTGCTGCATATACTGCAAAACCCAATTGCTCTTGAACAGTCGTCCTGCGGACGACAGACTGTTTTCTTCGCAGGATACGCGCTCGCACTGCAGTGCAATTTATTTTCCATTCCACGCCTACAGAATCTTTGGCAAAATTTTGCACCATACCTGTAACGACTGGAACAGCAGACCGAAGTTTTCCGAACTTTTCCGAACATGAATGACAAATGATAGGCTTAACGGCATTCTTTTAATGTACATACAGCCAAATATTGACATTGACATCTTTACGTGTTCTCGAAGCAACTAAAGAAGCGGAATCTTAATTATAACAGTATAAAAGACTTTATTTGTTTAGTTGTTGCATTTATGTTCAAATTTATTTGTCTGATTTTTATTTGAGCTCATTAATTAACGAGTTCAGACGGCTCTGCTTGTTGCAGTTTCACAAAGTGACTTTTCATTGTTTTTATCCAAAACAGCTTTATAGTATTTTGTTAAGTTCAACTTTAAGCACTTAAGATCAAAACTGTACCTAATCTTTTGTCAGATTCGGCGAAGTGGCGGTTAAACGTTCGGTGTTCCCGTGGTATTGGAACGATACCATATTTTCACTGACTTCTCTTGGCCGCGAAAGCTCTCGACTGATCAAGATTATGCATGAGTTCACACAAAATGTAAGCAATTAACAGAATAAATTTCTAGTCTTTTATCATTGTTAGCCAAAAACAAAGCTAGAACATATAAAACCTGATTTGAGATTTGACGAATAGCAGTGAGACGCAACGTTAATATATAATAAATGACTCCCAACGTAGAAATGAATGATTTTCCGTTTGCTGTTTCAACTGTTACCGTCACACAAGCGTACGCCATTTTAAGAACTTTTGGTTTATTTTCTTGGTCCGGATTTTCAAATTATGTAGTATCAGGCACCAGCTAGCGACAGGCCTTGGTTCTCTCGATCCAGTGCATGCTGTGGATCAAAATTCAGCACATTTTTCGAATTTGAGTAGTAGTTCTACATCTGCGCCAAACTTGATGTTCGTAGTTGGAAGCATTTGTAAGTTTGAAATTCTATCGCTAACATGTAATAAGTTGTACCACTGCGAACTTAAGTCAATCAATTCGGTCGGCACTCCGGGAGCGCTTTCCTAAAGTTCGTGGTGCTATATGTAGTTGCAAATATGAACCATGTAGGTAATCAAAGAAAGGCGAATATCTCGAAGCTGTGATGATCGCCAGTTGAATACGTCATCTTGGGAGCACGAATCCGAGTCTTCCACAACGACGCGAAAGCGAAAACGACAAGCGTTTCTTGATCTGTTGCTTGATTTGGAAGAAAGGGGTGAAATTACCGCGGATGGAGTTCGTGAAGAAGTCGATACGTTTATGTTTGAAGTATGACAGATTTAGAAATTATTTAGGAAAACAGTAATATACTATGCTAACGGAATTACGCTTCCGGCTAAAACTCCGACAAAATTTGGGTTCCGATTCCGATTCCGACTGCGTTTTAGGTGTTCCGATGCTAGAATTCCGATTTTTCGGTTATGAGTTTAACCGGATTGAATTATTCTACCTATTTTTTCGTTTGTTCGCAAATCTGTTTTTTGTTTTAGTAAGTATTCTCAATTTTTACTTGAAGAGCATCTAGCAGAGTAAATTATGTCGCTGATTATCAAAATGTGACTGCAACTGAAAACTTTAAGCTCTACCTTTGAGCGAATAACAATATCTAAACTTAAAATTCTACTTCATAGCGGTAAGCATGATGTTAGCCCCACTAGTTTTCAAATATTGCTCGATATTTGGTTCAACAGTATCCTTACTGCAGTGAAAGCGACCCTCCGTTGAATTGGAAAATTTTCAAAAATATGGGTCCTATTATTTATGATTTCATAAGACTTCGAATTTAAAGTTTTGAAATGCTCAAAATGCTTAACTGCGTTTAAACTTAATGCCAAGTTGTTTCTTTGCTTTGAGAATTGACAGGCTGCTCTTAATTCCGATTCCGATTCCAATTCCGGTTCAGACAAATAAAATCCCCCCCCCCCCCTCCCGCAAAACCGGACCCGGCCACAAGACAGCCAACAAAAACCAAAAAAAAAAAAAAAAAAAAAACAGTAGTGTAAAAATGGGGGTTTTACCCCCTCCACCTCCACATCCTCCACATTCTCCACTTTCGGGAGAAGGTGGAGGAGGGAGGGGGAAATTGAGCACATTTCCTCCTTCGCTTTAGGAGGGGGATTTGCGCACCCCTCCTCTGTTGGTTTTTGAGCACTCGTGGGAGGAGGAGTTTTGCGCATCCCTCCTCTCCCCTCCTCATCAGAGGAGTAGGATAGGAGAGGCTGAGGAGTTGGATAATCCCAACCCAACGTTAAAATGCTAGTGCTTGGTTTTTATCGTATTCGCTTTTTACGCACGCGCGTGTTCAAAAAACAATAACGCTGGTGTGCGTGATACTTTATACGTTAGATAAATTATTAGATGCAAGTAAACATTATCGCTTCTAATCCTCTGGTTAGATCAAAGCGTGTATTTTTTGGGTCTGCTTGAGTTAAGAATAAATTTTACTGTTTCAGGGTATTGAGTTTTAGATTCAAGCATTGAATACAATTGTATTAGTTTTGTTTTGTCGATTGTGAAAACTATATATTCTATATAAATAAAAAAATGGTCAATTTTCAAAAAATCTTGATTTTTCTGTATGAATTTTATTTGGTTTGGAGAGTACATGTGTGGCCAGAAAACGCGGTTTATGGTCTAGATATGCCTTTAGAGGTACCTAGAGGGTTAAAATGACCCAAAAGTTGAAAATTTTTGAATTTTTCATATGAAGTTAATTTGAGTTTCAGAGTAACGTAGTGGTCATAAAACACGTTTTTAGGTTCTAGATAGGGTCTGAAGGGCTCGAAAGTGCCAAAATGGCTCAAAATTCTAAAAAATTTTATTTTTCAGATAAAATTTATTTGACTTGGGCAGTAACTGAATGGTCATAAAACATAGTTTTGGGATCTAGATAAGGGTCTGAAGGGTCTAGGGTATAGATAAGGGGTGGAGGGGTGAGAAAGGTCCAAAATGACCCAAAATTATACAAATTTAGAATTTTTTGTATGAAGATTATTTGACTTAGCAAGTAATCTAGTGGTCATAAAGCAGGTCTTAGGGTATGGATAAGGGCCTTGAAGGGTCTTAAATGGCCAATTTGGCCCAAAATTTCGTAAAATATAGAATTTTTATATAAAGTTTAGTTGGCGTGGGAGTAGCATAGATTTCATGAAACACAATTTTAGGGTCTTGATAGAGATCTTGAAGGGTGTGAAAAGGCCAAAATAACCCAAAATTTGAAAAATTTTGAATTTTTTATATGAAGTTATTCTGAGTTTCAGAGTAACGTAGTGGTCATAAAACACGTTTTTAGGTTCTACATAGGGTCTGAAAGGGCTCGAAAGTGCCAAAATGGCTCAAAATTCTAAAAAATGTTATTTTTCAGATAAAATTTATTTGACTTGGGTAGTAACTTAATGGTCATAAAACATAATTTTAGAACCTAGATAAGGGTCTGAAGGGTCGGAAAGCGTTAAAATGGTGAAATTTTTTAAAATTTTTAAATTGTTTATATGAAGTTTATTTGACTTGGGGAGTGGCGTAGTGGTCATAAAACAGAGTTTAGGGTATAGATAAGGGTAGGAGGGGTGAGAAAGGACCAAATTGACTCAAAATTATGCAAATTTAGAATTTTTTATATGAAGTTTATTTGACTTAGCAAGTAATGTAGTGGTCATAGAGCAGATCTAGGGTATGGATAAGGGTCTTGCAGGGTCTGAAATGGCCAAATTGACCCAAAGTTCGCGAAAATATAGAATTTTTATATGAAGTTTATTTGGTGTGGGGAGTAGCGTAGATTTCATAAAACACAATTTTAGGGTCTAGATAAAGATGTGAACGATGCGAAAACACCAAAATGGCCCAAAATTTGAAAAGTTTTAAATTTTTAAATGAAGGTTGTTTGTTTTGGTAATTAGCGTAGTGGTTACAAAATTTGTTTTATGGCCTATATAAGCCTCTGAAGGTTTCTAAAGGACAAAAATGTTCAAAATTCCCACAATTTAGATTTTTGCATACGTGCTTTATTTGAGTTCTAGATTAACGTGTTGATTATAAAACACGCGTTTAAGGTAGAAGTATAAATTTTTACAACCGTATTCAAAGTTGTCAAAATATAAAATGATTTAATTTGTGTTGTGAATGTACTTTTATACTCACGCGTTTACATGATGACGTCATTGTTGCTTGTAAATCCTGCATTCTGATTGGTTAATTAATACTTTCTGGAACGTTCTATTTTTGCTTTAATTTGATTGGTTGTTTCTGCTCGCATTCTAATTGGCTAATATTTTTAGAAGCTTCGTTTTTTGCTTTATTTTGATTGGTTTAAATAATGTACAGTAAAACAATAAAAGATAAAAATTATACAAAAATAATACACTGTCAGCACAAAACAAATACTAACAATGTTTGTAGAGCTATGAACCGACCGATTTCTGCAACATGAATTTAAAAATGACTAGCTACTCGATATGCGCGGTTTTAAGCCAAGCACTATTAGCTAGCTTTTTTGCTGAATAAATATTTCCGGGTATACCAAAATTTATCATGCAGATGGCGTCTCTGAAACCTATATAAACCTGCGAATTCTTAAAAACTCAATCAGTTTCATTTTACCAAGTTACAATTTTAACGCTTATTTTTTGCAAACGCTTAAATAGAATGGCTTTTAAGTGTGTTTATTGTACTAGTTCATATACTCGAAGTGACAATTTGTATCGACATATGGAGTCAACACATAGAGACAAACATTTTGAGTGTGTGATATGCCAATGTTTGTTTTCGAGAAAAGATAGTTTGCAACGTCATATGAGGGGGCACCTTCAACCCCCGCAGTTAAACCTTGCGAATGTTAACAGACCACGATTGCCACTTGCAACATTTCCCAACCAACAAGCAACAGCACCCAAGATACACCACACGGTATACAAACGACGAGTAACCGATAATGCAAATTCAGCCTCGAACATGATCAAAAGTGAACAAGTGCATTCGAACGCAACCCGTGATGGGCATACAATGCAACGTTGTTCAGCATTGATTGACAAGGTTGGTTTTGTTAAACTTTTGAAATGGAAAAAGGCATTAAAAGGGTACTTGCAAAGCTATTATGCGGTACCCGAAAAACACATAGCAGACATTTCAATATTTTTTGTAGACGTTAAGGAACTTTTATTAAAATTACTAAAACAACGAAAAGATTTAGGTATTAAGATATGGATAAGCGTACAGTGTGCAATGAAAAAAGTAGATGACACACAAATGACGTGTCGTTTTAATTCAAAGTCACGTTCGATATTACCAGGTTCGAATATAAGTATTGAGCTAGATAGTACTTTGAGCGATGTTTTAAAAAAATTTGAGGATTTTCAAGCAATGGGATCAGGGTGGGTTTTACATAATATAGGACACGCAGACATACACATTAGTAGATACATGCCATTAAGAGGGTCAACATATAAACCCTTGCCCCTGTGGATAAGAAAGAAACACGCAGTACTTAACATTCAAAATGAGGACAATAAGTGCTTTTTGTGGAGTGTGCTGGCACATTTACACAGTAACACTTGGGAAGAACATGCAGAACGAGTGACTAAATATAAGCAATTCGAAAATGAATTAAATATGACCGGCTTAGATTACCCGGTTAAGGTGTTAGATATAGAAAGGTTTGAAACAAACAATAAAATTGCTATAAACGTTTATGGGGTAGAGAAAACCACAATTTACCCCCTATATATTTCAAAAACCCAGTACCAACCCTACGTTCATTTGTTATTGTATCAGGGTCATTATTGCCTGATACGAAGTTTAGATTCACTGTTAGCTGGTCAACGTAAAAGAACAAACAAACTAAATTTTTGTGATAAGTGTTTAGCCCCTTGTTATAGTAAAGATAAGCGTGAGGAACATATGAAATTATGTCGTAATGATGAAATATCGCGAGTAGATATACCTGAACCAAATTCAGTACTAAGTTTTAAAAATATGCACCGCATGCAAAGGTCCCCTTATGTAATATATGCAGATTTTGAATGCCTGCTTGAAAAATTAGACACATGTGACCCGTCCTCATTAAATTCATACATTAGCCAACACCAAAGACACACCCCATGTGGGTACGGGTTAGTAGAAACATTTGGGTGTTGTAATGATAAAATACAGACCGGCGAAGCGGTTACATACCGCGGAGCCGATGCTGTTTCGAAATTTATAGCCAACATTATAGAATTGGCTGAACAGTTTCAGCAAGAATATATGAAAAACCAAAAAACAATAACAATGACTGACCAAAATAAAATAGATTTCAAAAATGCTTACCGTTGTTACCTATGCGGTAAGCCAATGAAAAATGGTGATAAGGTCAAAGACCATTGTCACTTATGTAGCCGGTACCGAGGTGCTGCGCACTTTAAATGCAACATTGGGTACCGGTTAAACAGAGATGTAACTGTATTGTTTCACAACTTGCGTAGGTATGATGGGCACCTTATAATGCAAGAAATAAGTACAACATGTTTAGAAATGGGGTTAGAAATAGAGTGTGTAGCTAAAGGAATGGAGGATTATTTAACCTTTTCGATAAAACGTAAGAGCAAAAGAGGCACACAAAGTTCGAATAGTTTCATATTGAATGAAGCAGATGATGATAATGATGGTGAAGTAGGTTTTAAAATTAAGTTCATAGACACTTTTCAATTTTTACCTAGTTCATTAAGTGCCCTTGTTGAAAATATGAAGAAGCGTGATGCTTCAAGTTTTCATGCAATGAAACCTGCATTTGGGGATAAGGTAGAACTAATGTTACGTAAGGGAGTGTACCCGTATGAATATATGGATTCGTTTGACCGGTTTAATGAAACTTTATTACCGGATAAGACTAAATTTTACTCAGCATTAACTGACTCGGATATTTCAAATGAAGATTATGGGCATGCTAAACGGGTTTGGGAAGAAATGCAAATTGCAGATTTAGGAGAGTACCACGATTTATATTTGAAAACTGATGTTTTACTTTTATGTGACGTTTTTGAACACTTTCGCTTATTTTGCTTACAACATTATGGGTTAGACCCTGTACATTATATTACCTTACCAAGTTTTGCGTGGGATGCCTGTTTAAAATATACCAAGATTAAATTAGATTTAATTTCGGATGTTGACATGTATACCTTTTTTGAAAACGGTATACGTGGCGGTGTTTCAATGATCACACACCGTTATGCAAAGGCAAATAATAAATATGTAGAAGGGTATGATAGTAATAAAGATAATGAATATATTATGTACCTTGACGCTAACAACCTGTATGGTTGGTCAATGGTACAAAAGCTGCCTTGCAGCAATTTTAAATGGCTCACACGTGAGCAGATAGAAACAACTGATTGGTCAGTTGTTAATGCCGAAGCTGATTTCGGCTATGTATTAGAAGTTGATTTACACTACCCTAGCGAATTGCATGACCTTCATAATGATTACCCGTTAGCCCCTGAAAAATTGAAAATTTCGAATGATATGCTTTCACAGTTTTGTTCAAACCTGAAAGAAACTTTAAATGTAAATAATACTTCGGTTAATAAATTGGTACCAAATTTACATGATAAGAAAAATTATATTGTTCACTTGAAAAATTTACAATTTTACTTACGGTTAGGCATGAAATTAGAATGTGTGCATAGAGTGGTTTCATTTTTTCAATGTGACTGGATGGAACCGTATATTACGTTTAATACTGAAATGCGCAAAAGCGCTAAAAGTGATTTCGAAAAAGATTTATTTAAACTGTTAAACAATGCAGTATTTGGGAAAACAATGGAAAATGTTCGTGGTTACGTAGATATAAAATTAGTAACCGACGAACAGAAATTTGTAAAACTTGTAGCTAGCCCTAGATACCAAAGATCGCAAATTTTCAATGAAAACCTAGTTGCTGTTAAAATGCAAAGAAAAACCATTAGATTATGTAAACCGATATATGTCGGTTTTACTGTATTAGATTTATCAAAGTCATTAATGTATCACTTTCATTATGATTATATGAAAAGCATGTATGGTGATAAATGTAAATTGTTGTTCACTGATACTGATTCATTATGTTATACTGTAAAAACTGAGGATATTTATAATGATATAAAATTGAATGAAGATAATTTCGATACTAGTGATTACCCACCTAACCACCCATTATTTTCAACTAAAAACAAAAAGGTTTTGGGAAAAATGAAAGATGAAACTGCAGGAGAACCGATTGATGAGTTTGTTGGGCTTAGATCGAAAATGTATAGTATAAAATGCGGGGATACTGAAAAGAAACGAGCAAAAGGGATTAAGAAATGTGTAGTGAAAAATGACATTTGTCATAGAAATTATGTAAATGTTTTGTTCAAGCATACAAAGCAAAGACATTTAATGAAATATATAAGGTCAGAAAAGCATATAATGCATACGATAAGTCAGAATAAAGTAGGTTTAAGTGCCTTTGATGATAAGCGGTACATTTTAAATGATGGTATTACTTCGTTTGCTTATGGTCATTACTGTATAAATGATACTGATTTTATGAGTTTATTAGATGAAATGAATAATGAATAACTTGTAATAATGCTCATGAAATAATTAGTCATGCTTCGTTTATTAACTGTGGGGGTAAAACTGAAGACATGATTGTGATTCGTGAAATGGTTTGATATGGAATGCTCCGGATACCACCAAAAAAACTTTTGCACAGATGGTCTGCTTATTTTACATTTATGACCATTTGTTTGCTAAACGCTTAAACACGGAGCCCTTTTGATAAATGCAAATGGCATTTATAAAGGGTAGCGTTAAATTGCCATATACAAGCTTTATTTATATGAAAGCTGGCAATTTTTTTATTTATAAACAATATTACTTTGAAAATAAGGAAACAAAAACTCCTTGAGTCAACTTGTAATGTATAGACCGTGCACTTAAAATTATGGTGGTGGAGCTTGTCAACAAAACCATATGTTGAAAAACGGAAAGAAGACATCATGATTGTACATTATTGCAATTTGTATATTATCACCGTAACTTTGTAATATTTTGTGATTTTATAATATAATTGTGCCTTTAAAAATAAAAAGTGAAAAACGCAAAACCTGCGGCTGTCTGCACAGCTACCAGGAGCGGCCCCTACGGCGATGGGGTAGTCTGGCTATATGCTGGGCTGGGGATTATCCCCCGTTGACCATTGCAAATAAAATTCTTAAAAAGGGTTTGCAAATAGTATGTTTATAACACAATGGATAAACATTTGAAACAAATATTTTATAACCCAAAAAATGTCGCAGGTTTTTCAAATGCTAAGAAACTTTATAAAGAAGCTAGGCAGCAGGGAATTAAAGTTAGGTTAAGAGATGTAAAAGAATGGTTAATTGGAGAAGAGACTTATACACTACATAAACCGCGTAGGTTGAAGTTTAAGCGCAGGAGAACTGTAGTGAAGAGTATAGGTGATTTGTACCAAGCAGATTTAGCAGACATGTCGCATTTATCGACTTTAAATCATGGGTTTAAATGTTTACTGGTAGTTATAGATTGTTTCACAAAATATACTTGGGTTGTGCCGGTAAAAAATAAAACCGGTAATACTGTTTTAGATGCATTAAAACGATAACTCGAAACAGAATAATTTTCAGACAGATAATGGAAAAGAATTTGTGAATCATTTGGTATATGAGTACTGTAAAAGTAGAAATATAAATGTTTACCCTGCAAAAAATAAAGAAACTAAGGCAAGCATAGCTGAACGTTTTATTAGAACACTTCAAGGAAAACTTTATAAGCTGTTATAATACAAAAATAGAGGTAGATACCTAGATGATTTGCAAAAAGTTGTACAAGCATACAACAATACTGAAAACAGATATGGATTTACACCGGCACAGGTAAACAAACAAAATGAGGATAGTGTGCGAGAAAAACTTTTTCCCGCTAGAGATATTGATGTCAGATATAAGTTTATGTTAGATGATGTTGTGAGAATATCACAGGAGAGAGTACCTTTTGAGCGAGGGTTTAACCAACTTTGGTCACGTGAAGTGTTTTCGGTTACAAAACAGTTACCGTTTACACCAGCTGTATATGAAATTGCAGATGCAAACAATGAACAAATTTTAGGTAGATTTTATGCACAAGAGTTACAAAAGGTTAAAGTTTTAGATGAGCAATATTAAATTGAAAAAGTTTTGAAAAACGCAAGACTAATAGGGAACAGAATACCTTGTAAAATGGTTAGGGTACCCCAGCACAATCAATTCGTGGGTACATAACAAAGATATGGTACCCGTGCAGACTACAAATATTCAACTGGTGAGACAAACTATTGAGGTGCATACAGTAAGCTAACACAATATGGGTACGTTTTGGGGTACACTAAGGGTACACATGGGTACACACAAATGGGTACAATAGGGGTACGCTAATGCTAAAAGGGTACACATG
>JASANG010002452.1:0-43437 GCA_030248215.1 Enoplolaimus lenunculus
TATTCTAGTATTTATTTCTTGTTTTAATATTTCGAAACAGTGGATCACATGTCTATTTGGCCGCTGTCAGAGAAAGTTGCGGATATGTTTCCGTTACGCAGTCAATCAAACTCAATGATTTAACTTTTATTAATTCTATAGTATTGTTGTGTCGTGTTTCGGGAGGACGCTGATTGGCATCAAATTAATCTAGTTTTAAACTTTACACGCATGCATGGAAATTGTAATACTAGCGGTATTGAACTAAAAATCTTACTACCGAAACATATCGTTTTCTATGGCCACATCGGGGCACTTTTCATTCTAGTGTAACAAATGCGTCTCACTTTGCATAATCTGCGTCTATGTTGTTTCTGCTGAAAATAGTTATTTCGTGTTGTGAGGCATTGGAAAGCTTATGCATTTGTTTAGACAATGAGTCTTAAGTATAGATGGTACCGGATATCTGGATATCCGGATATCTAGATATGAAAAATATCCGGATATGTATCCGAAATGAAATGTGTATCCGAATATCCGGATATCCGCCGGATATTTGAAATGCTTTTGTCTAAAAATGTTTTTGGAATAATTTGCATGGTTTCACCACCAAAGTAGCTGGAGCTGACGAAAAAATTCTGTATCGAAACCTCAGTCAGAATATTAAACCACATTCTTGCATAATTGTTCCACGATCATTCAAAATCTTAAAAGTGAAAGACAACAAAATTCAAGTTTTTGTTACCAAACCTAACCGGGGTAATAAGCCTTAGCAACTGCTTGATACGTAATATCTATTGTGGATTGGGTACGCCTTGGTGGGTTAAAATTTGGCCAATTTCAAACATTACAGATAAGTGAATTTAGCCATTTTTAGTTAATTGTAGTTTATTGGAGTAATGTTCGACTTTTTCAATAATTGTGTTAATTGTTTGAGTAATTTTAATTATACGGCCATACCAACTAAGTCTACGCGTAAGTCTAAACATACGCCTAAGACTACCAGTCTCTAATTGCCCCGTTCCACAGTCTGCCAGTTAAACGATCTGAAATGCTTGATTGAAACTCGCAAGGAATATGTAAACTTTGAGTTTAATGATCACATCACTACATATTCGTTTGCGATAAATTAGCTATTTGTTCAGCATATTAATTATGTATCGTAAATATTTGGATGCAATCCGTTGCTATTTCGTCTCAATCAGTTTCGTGTTCTGCTTTTTTGACACTATTGAATTTTGGCTTATACTTTTAGAGGCGTAACAGAAGATTAACCGTATCCCTAAGCCTAAGCAAAAATTGTAATAATAGAAACCTCCACGGCCCTAAAAGTCACGTGGGACTGAGTTTCTGTAGAATTCAACATGCGGTTGGGTTTCACACAGGTCTAGCTTTATCCGTAATTCAATGCAACGGTAATTTACCTCTGGGACGTTTTAGCCGTTTTATTTAACAAAATTTTTACACTTCGTAGTATCCGAGAATGATGATAGCAAGCTTACTGAGAACAGTATGATATAGACTACAGATGAACACCGGATATTCGGACGGATAAGAAAAATGTCTAAGGACACCTACCTTACAATTTGTCCCCACTCCCCGCATAAATTTTTTGTGATAAAATGATATAGTCATTTATAACCTTTCAATTTGTCCTCTCATCATAATACTTTCGTTATTAAATAGGGTCCTACCTTATAATTTTCCCGCTACGAAAATTTTTAGGAGAAAAATGCGTTTCAAAATATTCGCCATCTCGCCCATTTAGAAATTTCTGGATCCGCTGCTGAAAGCGCGACACCAGTACAAGTAACCTGGGCTGATGTTTCTACGACTTAGCATAAGTGTATTTCAATCTGGTTCTTTGTTCTTGGAACTAAAACGATTTAAGTATATATAGTTTGAGGGAAGGGTGATATTCGATGTAAACCTCTATTGCAGTGGTTTAAATAAGGCAAAGGACAAGCCAAATCAAGTCAATTTATGTTGTCAACCCAAGTATTTATTTAGTAGTTGTCTGTAGCAATCTTCTAAACTGAATACCCAGAACTATTGAGGTACTGTGGTGACTAGTGAGTGACCCGAATAAGAGGGGGACTGATATTTATTTGACCTCTCCAGAGGGTACCCCCTGTTATTTGGTTACGGACTGTTATTTATTTTTATCCCGTCCTCCACCACACTTCGTTACACATATATCCAGTATTGTAAATAACCCTTGAATTTAATGTTTATTTGCCTTGTATCAAAAGCTTTAGCCATAGTGCAAGGTTATTATTAGGAACGTACTTTGAACACTTAACTACGCTTCAAAGTTTTGAACTCACCTTTATTTAGTTCTGGAGTCATTTATGCACCATAATTAGGATAATTGACATTCATAGACTCTAATTAAGGTTTAGGGACTCTATCCGCTTACGGACTCTTATTGGGGATACGGACTCCTGTTGATTGGGACTCAAAATGGGTACCACTCTTATTCGGGTCACTACAGTACTGGCATAAATACCGATTTTTAGAATTGTATCTTTTATGCTCATATCAATTTGCTTGAGAATCAGGGTACTTCCTTATGAGCAACAAGTTAAAACAAGTGCTTAAGAAACGAAAATTGAGGTTCGTACAATGCCTTTTTGAATGTAAGTAGTATAAAGTTTGCGCTTGCTTTGGTAACCTACGAACTTTAGGAAGACATTCCCTGGAGTGCCAAGCGTATATTGAAACTGTGTTAACTGTGTTACAGCTGATTCGGCGCCATCCCAAACTGTTGCAGCGCTTCGAATAATTGGCAATATATATGTAACTTATTAAAACGATGTCTGATTGCGAAATTTCAATACCATTGGCAGCTACGTGGAGTAATATATAACTTATATAACATTTAATTTATAATGGATCAATGCGCACATAGTTGTAAAAAATGTCAACCCACCTCCTGAAGACCAGTGTCACAAAACGATGCTATAACGACGGCCTGATGACAACAAACATCCTGTTCTTAGAAATTTGGTTTGGTCCTGACAGTGTTCTAAGAGAGTAGGGACAAAACAGACTCTCTCGGTATGGACTACTGACAAAACGCAGACTCTGGCTACAGCGTCGTTTCCACGAAATAAATTTTAATTTTTTGTACATAGCTTCTGCTAAAACAAATGTACAGCAATAGTCCCTTCGATCAGTGTCTCGTTACAGTGTAAAGGACATTATGCACTGTGTTCTGTGAGTGTAGCGACATTGCAGACCCTGTAAGCAGGATGTCTGCATTGTCCTTGGACTCTGCAAAAAGACTAGTTCTAAATACATCATCCTTCCAGCAGAGTTCCTGAAAATGACATAGGTCCCCCAGACCTGACAATTTTACACAGCACCACCACCACTTTGTGTTCGTTTCACTCTATAGATCTTCAATACTTTTGAAAGATTTTGTAATGTCACGCGGGGTTCACGTTATAAAGCAGGGCAGTTTGGGACACGTATTGTCGCTATTATACTGTTGGGTAACATTTTGTCTGCTTGTATACGTCATATCGTATACAAAAATTGTTATTATGTGTAGGTCATCATTTGTTCTTCAATATAATATGATATTCGTGGTATTGTCTGCGAATATCATATGATCTATTTTCAAATGTCTTCATGCTTGAGGTAACATACCCAAATTGTCCTGTCACATATCATATAATTTAGAATGTGAAATTTGAACTTATAAACGGTTTTGCATGTCGGAAACGATTTGAAGGCGTGTATTTAGTATTTATAGCACATCTGTGCCTCCGCCGCCCGACTTTCAATTCATTTATTTGTACCCGAAGATTAACACTGTCCTAATGAATATCATGTGATATTCGGTGAAATTTTGGAATATATGATATTCGCATAAATGTCGCGCAGTAACACGTGATATGCCGACTCTTTTACACATTGATCATTTGAGGGTGGTGGTTAGTAAGCTAAAGTCATATGACATTCAAGTCTTGTCTGTTGACCCGACATAACAACAAGAATTTTAACGATGACATCGAATCAACATGGGACAAGCCGTGACCCTGCCCTGGTTATAACGTAATTTCCGCATCAGCAGTGGCTTTTTGAAACGATGCTTGTTTACCACATAGGCTTACCGTCCAGTTTGAGCAGAGGTTTGTAAACCTATGTCAACTGACATTGGTTCTTGTCTGTTCATCCGATATAACGGCTAGAAATTTAACGTTGAAATAGACTCAACATGGAACAAAACGTGACATGCCTGTCCCGGTTACAACGTGAATTCTGCATATTAAGCCTAAGCAGACAACATTAGGTTAAAGCTTATATTTACTGTATCAGAGTCAAGCGGAAAACGGGACGACAATCAAAACATGGGCCATATCTTTCGAAAATTTTTCATGCTATCTTTTTCGGATACTCTCTTGAAGCATCACCAAATCAAAACTCAGGGCAAATATACACTGGAAGAAAAAGTAAATCTCCGTATAATTTAAAAAATATTAACTTTCCGGTCCATGTTAAGGCCGTCCAACTGTCCCATCTGTCCCAAGTATCTGTCCCAACTGTCCCATCTGTCCCAACTGTTCCGTCTGTCCCATCTGTCCCATCTGTCCCAACTGTCTATCTGCCCCATCTGTCCCATTTGTCCCGACTGTCCCAACTGTCCCATCTGTTCCAACTGTCCCAACTGTCCCATCATCCCAACTGTCTCATCTGTCCCATCTGTCCAAACTGTTTCAACTGTCCCATCTGTTCCATCTGTCCAAACTGTCCCAATGTCCCAACTGTCCCATCTGTCCCAAGTGTCCCAACTGTCCCAGTTTTCCCAACTGTCCCATATGTCCCACTGTCTCATTTGTCCCAACAGTCCCGCCGTCCCAATTATATTTTTGTATGTACTCCTGGTACCTTGCTGTCCTGGGAAAATGGGACGGGTACTCATGGTACATTTCTGTCCCGGGAAAATGGGATGGCCTTTAGGGTAACATTGACAAACTTTTCTAACAAATAATTTTTTCTATGTCTAAACTTTGGCGTAAACAGAAGTTTTCATCTTCTGTGGGGTTTAACTTTCTTTTGCAGCCAATGTCACGTTTTGTTTCATATTATCTTCAGATTCCACGCCAATAGTTGATTGTCATATGACATCGGCTACAAACCCGTTTTGCTGCCGTTGTCAGTTTTCTGTGATATTTTTGTGCTGTATACAACATCAGCAATACATTTAATTTGACACTTCAATTGCAGTTCACCAATTTGTATGTCTGCCGTCCAACAGCTTTAAAGGACAACCGTCGAGATAACCAGGATAAGATATCGTGAGTGTGCAGCCTATCTTACTGTAGTAACCCGAATAAAAGGAGGTAATAAGAGGTTCCTCATTTTGAGTTCCAATCAATAGGAGTCCGTATCTCTAATACGTTTCCGTAAACGGATATAGTCCCTAAACGTTAATTAGAGTCCATAAATGTCAATTATTTAAATTGTAGTGCATAAATGACTCCAGGACCAAATAAAGTTGAGTTAAAAACTTTGAAGCATACTTAAGTTTTGAAACAACAGTATAACCTTGCGTTTTCACTTAAGCAATACCGAAAATGTATCAGTAACAAAGAGCGGCGGAGGGCGGGTTAAAAATAAATAACAGTCGATACTCTCATAACATGGTTGGTACCCTCATTAGAGGCTAAATAAATATCAGTCCCCCTCTTATGCAGCGTACCTACAGTACACCAGTTTTTAGTAAAATTTTTCTATACAGCATGAGTTAAAATAATTTAGACTGAACGCGAATAAGACCAAGTTGACATACTAAGGATTTCAGTTACTTTAAACTGATATTTTAACCCCACACGAAACAGTAATTAAAAACAACCATGTAACACAACGAACTTAGATATTCAATTCGGTCAGCACTCTGGAGAACAATTTTTTAATTTGGTGTGTTACATATGGAGGTTCCACCGAGATCCAATTTTTTTAACTGGTGAACAAGTCCCAGTTGTTGGTTTTATTTGAGTGTTTAACATATTCCGATGGAAAGTTCAAGTGAAATTTCTAAAATCTGACCTGTTTCACGTCAACTGCAACTCATGCACCATCCTGGTTATACTGCGCTCGCCAATGTCACAAAATGTCCACGTTATTATTAGAAAGTAGTTATTGGGGAAATTCGGCAAGCTGTATTAAAACGTCCGGGACAGGGGGGTATCAGGTATGCGCATAGAGCGCTATAGGACTAGGGTTAGGAGAATAGTAGGGCCCAGCTAGGACTACTCAGTTTCACAAACGGGGTGCGGGTTAATATTTGGACCTAAATTTCCCTGTAGTTGGTGACAACACAAGTTTGTAAATTAATTTGGTCTGAAATTGTGGGGGTTCATACGTAGTTTGTGAAACTCACAAAAATTGCTCAGGAATCAAATTTAGCAACATTTTGCAAATCTAGCCATCTTGGGTCGAGCCGTGTGATTGTCAACCGTGACGGGAAGGCCAAAACTGCCTAGTGCTAAGCACTTAGGACATGTCAGACAAAAGAGCCAAGCCCCAGTCATGCAAGAAATTTTCCAATTTGCCCCGTGACTTAAGTGGTGCGTGCCAGGCCCTACCTATGGTAGTAGCATGAGTTTACCCGCCTAGTTGACAACTGAACTGCTAGACATGTGGCCCGCGTAAGCCTCGTAATTGAAAGAAAGACTACACAAAATTGTGTCATGAAACAGACGCGGTCGGAAACATACTTAGCCGGTGCCTAGATTTAAAATCAGTCTTAGGAGTCCCCATACACTCCCCTAGGATCCGAGGTACGCATGTGTGGTATTGCAGACCTCAAATAAGTCACTTCACTATCGAGCCCTAGCCACTCGGAGGTCAAAACCAGGCCTTGAGGTGCCCATGCAGGTTATGCAGGCTAATGCCTGAGCGTAGAGATACAGGTTCACCCAATCTGACATCCTATCGAGCTCGATAGTTCATAAATTCCGTGGTTGCCGCAAAGCAAAATTCAACCCCGCATAAGGCCTGATTAGACAGCGGTAAGATTGTAGTCCACGTTCAAGTTGCCCCAAATATGCCACTTACTTTGTAAAATTACTTAGTGTAAAGTCTAGAGCGCTATCCTTTCAGTAATTACTTAAACTACTTTTATTAGCTATCATTGCTATCAGCGCCCAGCGCAAAACAACTCGAAACTTAACCCGTCGAATTTTGTCAGTTTGCATTCCAAATCTACTAAGGTATACCCTTGTTTAACTATGTAGTGTTCTGTGTATCAAATATAATAAATCAAAACTTTAGCCTAGTCCAATTCTGCACCTAGGGCGCTCGTTCTACGTTCCTGACTTAGAGCCATGGCTGAGCAAATTTTAGTTGTTTCAAGCACGAGATGGAGAGAGCTAGAACTTCTCCGAATGTTTAATGAATTCGTGAAATTAAACTAAAATAGTTTTGCTGTAAACTAGCCCTGGATTGAACCAGCTGGCACCACTTATAAAAACCTAAAGGCTTGGATCGATCCGCCTTTTCTTTATAAGGGTCTCTGACCGTATGCTTTAAAATTCTTCAAGATCGGCTTTGGATTACCCGTGACACCAGCCATCCTTAGAACATCAACCAAATACCACGCTCATTCGGAAACCTGCACCTTGAAATTAAGAGAAACCCTAACAGGCGGCCCGATTGATAAACTCGGTTTATTCTCTATTGTGACGAGTGCGATTTATTGTCCTGCTAAGTGCGTATTGTCAGGAGCTTAGGCGTAAGGCGATATCAGAATTTTGCGATTCTCAAACCCGATATCACGCCAAGGGGACCGTCATCCTCTGAACATGTAGGCTTATAAGGTAGATTCACCCCCAAGAACACCCGTGAGGGATACCAATCGGCTATATATAAACAGTATTGTTTTGTATCGCCCTTTAAACAAGTTGGTGGACTATTTTTTACAGTAGCGTGGACAGTATAACGTGCATGACCCATAAATTTCAGGACCAAAATTTGCAAAATTTTGAAAAATTTTACGCCCTGCAGTTTCTAAATATTCGCCACACAGTTTGCACTGTATTTTCAAAAGTTGATGTTTCCTATACACTATTTTTGCCCGGTCGCATTATTTTGTAGGTCATTTGTGTATCTGGCTAAAATTTTGGACGTTATTTTAAGAGAGCGTTCGTAAAATAGCTAGGTATGAAAATGGTAAGACAATTTTGACATTGGCGAGCGCAGTATTACCTGGATGGTGCATCAACTAGTTTTTGTAACTTATTAAATTATCCAGCTAGGCGTTGATACTCACGAGAAAGTCGTGCACAATTAACGTTTCGTTTTTGCTTATATGTGTTTCACCAGTGCAAGAATGACAGGTTTTCGGAGATCAGAAAATGGTTTAGTCAGTATTCCAATTTTTTCAGACAGTTCAGGAATACCCGTAAGGGAGTCTTAGTTATCATATAGTAATACCAGTAGCTGTACAATTACAGAAACAACACAAATGATTAACCTTTCTGCTGTTTGTCCTAACCTTGTCATGTAATATAGCGCAACACTCACATAGTTTTACCCATACGTGAGCCATTAAGTTCAATCAATGAGTTGGTAAGCAAAACATAGTGTTACACATTTGTTATACGACGAATTTTGCTGTTCCGTACAATTGTGTATCCTAAAGTTTATAGTTTTCTAAGTTGATCAAATAATTAGTGAACACTTATGAATAAGAATGCAGTAAATCTACTTTGGTGCTGAATTGAAAAATTTTCTGTGATTTCAGTCGTAAATTCAGTAGAAATATTTTCCCATGAGGGGGCCGTACATGGTTCAACTCTATTTATTGTGCATTATTAATTTTATTTATGTATTTGCAGGTAATTGTTTTTCCTTTATAAAGGAACAGCAGCTAATAAACAATTATTAAAAAATGATGCGAAAAAGAGATGTTGACGAACAATGACAACATAGTGAGGGATTTGTATGGCGTTCGAATTAATTGTTCTGATTATGGTTCTCGGAAAATTTCTGGTCTTGTAGCGACTGTAGATATACATCCTCGATTACAAGGGGTACAAAAAGAGAAAAATAAATTTTCGGGGTTAAAAACAAAACAATTTTTGGGTGTAATATTAACTTTAAAAACTACAAATTTTTTCAGTTATATTAATGTAAAACTCTGAAAAATTTTATTTACTCATATCTGATGTTTAAGCCTGCAAAGGAGTCAACTGTTTTTACTTAATGTGCCTCTGTGTATAGTGAGTAGCTAAAAGTTGTACTTTTGCAGATGATAATTAAGGCATTGTTACTGAACAGTTGGTGAACACTTTTGTCTGTTTACCCGATATGAACAAAATTTTAACGTTGACGTCGAATCAACATGGGACAAACCGTGTCCCGCCTGCCCCGATTATAACGTGAATCTGGCATGAGCAGCAATAGGGAGTACGTTGTTACGCTGCATCTGGTATCGTTAGCATGTGCTCTGCTGACGGTTCTTTCTATCTGGTATGCAGCGTGTAGAGGGCTTTAATATGCAGCTTACAGCAGTGTATTAGATCGTAAGCGGGTTTAGTAAGTGCAGCTTGCAACCGGTTTGGCCTTGGATGGTCCTTTGTAGTTTAGTTTAGACTATGTGGCTCGCACCAGCTAAAACTTTGTAGCACTGTAGAGTACCCGTTTTAGAATTTTTTTACTTCTTTTCTGGAAACTCCTGCCCCTTTTTTAGTTTACCCACTTGCTATTGTTGTTTTATGTTTAACGCATTGTTTTGCAATTATAATTTAAAATTAGTAGCGGGTGATACTCTTACAACTTAGTTGTGGATTGTGATTTCATAAAATATGTTTATGGCTTCGTTACAGGTTGTGATTAGGGTAGCGAGGTTCTATTTCTACCAAGAATACACTTTTAATTTGTAGTACAGCCGAGTGGCCTCGTTCGGTAAACTTTTAAACGATGGTAATTTTGAGAATTGGAAGAACCTTGAAACAACCCTTGGATGGCAAATCATAGTTTTTAAGAAGATTTATGTAAATTTTTATCTAGAATTTTATTTTGAAAGTCTGGATTTTTGTCAAAATACAGTGTTTTAAGGGTTTTTTGGCAATTTTAAAGATCAGTGATGTTTTTAAATTAAAGTACTTTGGTCACAACAACATACTTTGGGTTTTTGAGCTGTTTTGAAAGTTTGAATTCTAATCGAAAACCTACAATTTTACGTCAAAACAGCTTTTTATTATTTAGTTATGTGTTGGTGTTTTAAACGGTCTACTGAACAACCTAGTACTCAATGAGTGAAGTTCAAGTGGGTTTTACCCTTCAAGGAAGCCGTAATTTTTGTCTTCCGCAGCTCGTTTTGTGGTCCTGAAGATAGTTGTTAGTTTTTTGCGTGATCTGCGATATTTTTGGGGCATAAGCAAATTTAAGCATTTGTTTCTACAATGGCCTTGAGTTTTAAGTTATTTAGATTTATAGGTCGCACGATTCTTATTATAAGAAGTATAGAGTTTGCGGGTGTGCTTTTGTAATTTTCGAACTTAAGAAATTGTTCTCCAGAGTGCTGACCGAATTGAATTGCATTGACTTAAGTTCGCAGTGTTACAACAATGAAATGTTTCAAGCTTTACCTTTGCATATAGGCAAATTTGGATTTAGCCGCCCGTCTTCTGTGCATGTCGATAGTTTTTCGCCAATTAAAACGTAACCAACGTTACATGAAAATTTTACTATTTCACCAGATATAATATATCTCGATGTGTTGCGAACGCCATTGGTAGGATCAGGAACTATGCAGCCAGTCACTGCAACACAAGTTTACGTGCAAACAGCTATTTTCTATTAATAAGTAAACCTACAATTCAAGTGCTAACTGAGTGTGTCTCGTTAATTTACCAAACAAACTACCCCAAATAAATTTAGCGCTCATAGTTAATGCATGTTACTTATACAGACAACAACCATCATATATTGATCATCCCATCTGATTGTTTTAACCACATAGATACTGTATTATTTGGTGGCCAAAGCCTATGCCAAAATCGATACTTCAGGGTTTAACGGCGTTTCAAATAAAATTGCCGCCCAGGAAATATGTTTTGAACAACTTTCAGTGAAGCCACGGTTTTTTGCAACACAGCTTAACTGGTTTAAGATGCATAGAAAGTGCCTGTCGAACATTACTAACAAATTGCCTGTTTTCATAATCTTAAGCCGGTATATATAAAACCACTATACTGAAAATACAAAATCAAACAAGCTTTACCACTGCGGGTTGAAACGCACTGACAAACAGGAATTGCAGCAGTTTTACTCGATGGCAGCACAAAATTACAATCCGGTGGATAATTTCGCTCAAATTCGACCACTTTTCCGAAACCTTCGCATTGCGGGCCAGTAAATTTTGCAAACTTTTGATATTCTTCCACGGCTAGCTGCACTGTGTTGTCGTTGAGGGCAATCCGGCAAGAACGTAAGAAATCATCTGGCGAAAACGTAGAATAGAACTCTTCATTTGACATTGAACATACGCCAGAGTTATGTTTATAACATGCCGTCGAACATGATTCGCCAGCATTTGCCACGATCAAATCATATGACACCAAGCCATCTGTAGCTAAGTAAAACATATACAATAGAAAGTTAGCGCAGCTGTCGATACACCATAAATATTAATTAATACTTCATCGTGTTTCCAGTTGCATGTCAAGCAATTTATTGCGCAATATCCCAATATCAGATATACAGAGTGACATTATTTTTAGTATGAATAATGTACTATAGAACACTGAAGTATTAACTGGCAACGTTTTAAGATTATTTGATTTTTGAAAAATTAAACTGCTGGCTTATAATGTGTGTGAAAACGTAAATTACAATACAAATATATGATCGTGTGAAAACAAAGACAGCTTGGAACTGAACATCATAATCAGCTGCTAGCAATACTCCAAATTACAACCTTTTCATAACTTATAAAGTAATCTACCTGATATCCATTTGCAACCACACACGCGCCTCGATGTCAAACGGAGGGGAACAGCAGTGCAGTTAAGATCATTTGCGTGTAAATGATACGAGTACATTCCGTTGTTAACATTGCAATAAGGTACTTCATACGGCGGCCGAAACTCGTACGCGTTCATATTTGGCGGTATAAAGGTCGTCGGCGAAAACGCATATTCGCAAGCGTTGCGAACTGTTTCGTTCTGTTGCGCTATTGTCATACCTTCGACGTAATTGTGAAAACTGCAAAACATGTCACGAGACGAACAGACCTGGTTGCACGATTCTTCACGTTTAGTTCCAGCAATTATATTTGTTTCTAAAAAGTCACTGTTTATAAACCTTTTTGCAGTATGTAGTATTATACTAGTGCACATAAATACATGATATCTATAACTATCATACTGTACTAGCAGCTTCTACTAAAGGCTCCATGCACGCTTGAAATAGCTGTTAATAGATACGTCATACGAAACTGAATTATAGTGAGTTGGTTTATACACAAATTTTTAGTATAATGTGCAAGGTTTAAACGATATCCTACGTTATATTGTTACGGGTACGATCAACGAGTATCCCTGCGGACGAATCCGAGATGATACTCTCACGTGTGTTCGAGGCCGTGGATCTGCCAAAATAAGCTACTAGCCTGAGGATGACGGTCCTCGGGCGTGATATCAGGTTTTGAGAGTCACAAAATCCCGAAATCGTCGTACGCCTAAACCTTCCTGTGATCTAATCCCCTGCGAACGCCCATATGCGTGTAATGCGGGGTTCACGTTATGACTGGGGCAGCATGGAACACGTTTTGTCCCTATGACTATAGCTGGTAACATTTTTGTCTGACCGTTTATCCGCTTACAGAAGTAACCTTGACATTCGCAGAGTTGATTGTCAGCATGGCAGGGAAGCCAATACAGCCTAATGCTAAGCATTTAGGAAATGTCAGACAAAAGAGCTAATGCGGGGTTCACGTTATAACTGGGGCAGCCTGGAACACGTTTTGTTCCTATGGCTATAGCTGGTAACATTTTTGTCTGACCGTTTATCCGCTATGAGATTCAAAATATTTGAATTGTCTGCTATCCTGATATGACATCTACTGTTTGTACTGCAATATCGTAGGATGTTCCAAATATTGTCTGCGAGTATCATATGATATGTTTGAGTAGAATGTCATATGATACTAAAATTTCAAATTTGAATTATTTGTACTTAGGAATATATTTTGGGAAAAACTTAGCAAGGAACAGAACGGTAGAAGCTAATTCAACTTGCGAAATCATTTAATGCTGCATTATCCGACTTTTTACTGTTTTATTTAGCGTGCACAAATTCCATTGTCCTGTATAAATATCATATGATATTTAGTAGAATTTTGGAATATCATATGATATTCGCATAAATGTCTTGCAGTATCATGTGACAAATGTTTATTAGTATGCGATGATCGCTTGAGATCAGAGATTTGTAAGTCAATGTCACGGGACATTCACACATTTTGTCTACATAACCTCTATTCGAATCAGAAAATTTTATGTTGACGTCGAATCAACTTGGACAAAACGTGTTCCAAGCTGCCCCAGTTATAACGTGAACCCGCATAAGTAGGCCGTACCGGCAACAATTAGTTTTCCTCCGTGGATTTCCCTAAAACTGTGTGCTCCCAACTTTTTCTCCAAGTTAGACTTGATGACACTTGGTCATGGGTATAGCTTAGTTCTTTGTTTTTTCCTAGGACTGGTTGGTCCTGAAAAATTGTATTTCATTTGGTCATGGACCGTTTAACAGAAAGGCGGATCGATCCTTGCCTTTGACGTTTTATTTAGGTTTTCTTGCCACTGATTCGAACCAGGGCGATTTGTTCATCTTTTTGAGACTCTAGTAATCATGGAATTTTCATATTCATTCAAAAGCTCGAGTCTCTTTTAACTCTAAGTTTATCTTAATTTTTAATCGTGGCTCTTAGGCCAGCAATTTGCTGAACGCTCTAGATTCAGGACTGAACTCGGATTAAAGTTTTGGTTTATTATTGTTTTAAACATTTTACACATGCATAAAATGCTGGCTCAAAATACCTTAGTCCTAAGATCTGACTCAAGAGATCAATCGTGTAATTGATTTAATTAGTTCAATTAGCCTGAAAATAGCTTATAGTAAGTGCTAAAAAGCATATGGTAAGTGATTCATGAAATTACGTTGTGCTTCTGGTTACCTTACCCTAGGTCAACTACCTTACAGCTATTTACCGCAGCTTAAGGTTGTGAATTTCTACTTGAGATATGCTCTATGTCTCGTGATGGTGAGCTTGATTGGTCCATATTCGACCTTCAGGCAGACGCGGTTTAACTCCGATTCTAGCTCAATGGTTCGCTTAGGCCTGGGCTTAGAATTCCCACTCATTGCATCGGCATTCCAGACAAGCTCACCATCATTACCTTAATGTGTCCCTAAAACAGCACGATTACCGTAAGGCCCTGTAAAGGTGTGGGAAAGAAAGGTACCACGAATATCCCGCTATGTGCTTATTCAAAATTAAAGAAGTTTCTTGAGAGGTTCTCTGTTTAGATATAGTCCTTAACCTTATGTCTGTTACCGAGGGCACTGCACGTTCCTTAGACTTAAGCGTGATTTTCACACGCTGTACATTCAGCAGTTTGACTGTCAGCCGGACGAGCCCTATCAATTGTTTAGTTCATTGGGGCCTGGCTAGAATCGCCTCAAATCACGGGGAACACTGAAATTTTCTGGGCGGCAGGGCCTTAGCTCTTCTGTCTGACTTTTCCTAAATGCTAAGCATTAGGCTGTATTGGCTTCCCTGCCATGCTGACAATCAACCCTGCGAATGTCAAGGTTACTTCTGTATGTGCCTACTTTCCTTGCAATCATATCCCAAATAGCACCTCTGTGCAGAATTCCCGAATTAAATTCCCCCCTAAATTTGTACGAAAATCTTGCACCTGCGTTGTCGCCAACGACAGGCAAAATTTTAGCCCAAAAGTTTACCCACACACCCTTTGTGAAACCAGAAAATTCTAACTGGGCCCCTCTTAATTTGTAAGTTTCTACCCCAGCGCACAATGCACATACCCCCCTTGCTTCAGTGCTCCGAAACTCTCGTGCACACTAAGTCGCCTCCGTGTGCAGAGAGATCGGTTTGCTGTCGCTGCTCGAGCTCGCGACTAAAAACCGAAATTTTCAAGCTGAACTGAATGTTCCGCCTGTGCAGCGGTCTTGTATACTGCGCTGGGCCTCAATTTCAACAAATCAGCGCGCCTCGAAAACAGACACCATAATTTCCTCTCATTGGTTGAAAATCCCGCGGTATCGATTAACCAATGGGAGATGAGCGTTAAATAAATTCTTAGAGGCCTGTGATTGGCTAGATAGTGTAATGCAGAATTTCCAAACAGAAAGTTGCGAGGGGGCTAATGAGGGTTACTCCCCTACCCAGGGTCTGGGCACAAGAATGCGACACGGTGCAAGACATGAAGGGTTATAACAAAATTTGCTCTCGCATTCCCTCTTTAAAACATAACAACCACGTGCAGCTTTTATCGTGGGGCCTCCCCCTACTATTCGAAGTGATAACTTGACAGAGTCGAAAGATTACTCAAACATTACTAAAAGGGGTAAAACTCCACAAGGTAAAACGGTAGGACGAGATAAAACGGTACGACGGCTACAAAGCGAAAACATTACAGAGAAATTGACAGCAACAAATACGCATTAAAATAGAAAACCCAGGATTAAATAATAAAACGGAACCGAAAACACCCAACAATTTGTACGAATATGTATGGACATAGAACTCCAAAATTCAGGTTTCCTTACGCGTAAATTGCCTGGCCTAATCAAAATTCTAGTGTAATTCACCCTTGAAAATCTTAGCTATTGCAATAAACTAGCTTATACGCATTTTTTCCCAGTAAAAATTAGCATTGCACGAGTCAAATTCTAACCCCAAAGTTGATACTTAGTCCTAAAACGGCGTAAACCTGTGGGGTAGTAGTTTTGCTCAGCGGAACTTGTTAAATAGTCATCTGCAAAAGATTTCACGGGGTGGTTCTCTTGACTAGCCAGACCAGTCAAGTTGGAGGATAACGATCTTGAACTCAGGAACCCAGAGAAGCAGTGGTCTCACTTATTAGGCTTGCCCCCATTGGGTATAGGCGTGCGCAATTTCAAAACTTGATAAACCATAGTTTCCCAAGAATACGTTAGCGGACCCTACTCGGTGTGATCTTACTAACTGGAACAATAAACCAATTCGAATGATACTAGTTTTTTGTGTTATAGCCAGAAAAGTACAAATCGCATCCCTAAAGCACCAAAATTTCCAAAACTTCAATTGATCATAATTTTTCTAATGTTCACTTGCGGACCATGTTATGGGTGGTTTTCTGAACCAGGGCAACGCAAGAAATCAGACAGCATCACTCTTAACGTTGGGTACCGGAAAAGTGAAAATTGCATTTTTGGAGGTCCGCTCCGTAAAGCACGTACATGCGAATTTTCAGAATTTTCAACGGGCTATAGCTTTTGCGGCATTCGTTTGCCGACCCTGTTCCGGATAGTTTTTTTGCTCAGTAGAATGTGGGAATCGAATGGTACCAAATTTAACGTCATGCCCCGAAAAAGTGAAAATCGCATTTTTCGGAGCCGTCACCGTAAAGCGTGTACACACCAAATTTCGAAATATTCAATTGACCATAACTTTTTAATTATGGGTCATCTACGTAATAATGCGTGCACCAATGTAAAAATTGTCCTAGTCTGAGAAGAAAACTACATTGCTCAGACAGACTACCTGTATAGAATGTCATAAATAGGACCAGTGCCTCAAAAGGGCCTTACGACAAACTGTACCGCCTTGTTGCAGCATATTATTGTCACAATAGCCTGCGCACAGTAGTAATTTGTCCAGACACTGTAGGAAGGGACTATATACGCGCATGCAATATTTACCGCTAACTTTATATATATCACGCGTATGCTATTGCAAAGGCGCTGTTTTTTCAACTCGCTATACATTGTGCGTAGCGTTGTCCAAACACCCATCCGACAGTGTCTGGAAAACATATATTGCCTCAGAACACCCGTGCAATGTCCACGCACCCCAACATCAGTTCTGTTTTCCGCATAGTTCCTAACCGGGTTACTGGACAATTCTTTACACTAGCGCACGCACTGTAACGTGGATGAGTCGTTACGGGTTTGCGGGCCATGTTTGGGGTGGTTTTCGTGCTCTACTTGTCAAACCGAATCGAATGATATCAATTTTAACCCTGTACCTCGAAAAAGATAAAATCGCGTTTTTCGGACCGGATACGCAAAATGTGCACATGTAAATTATCAAAATTTTCAAACGGTCATAACTTTTTACGTTTTGATTTGCGGACCCTGTTGAAGGTGGTTTTTTTACTCGAATCGAATGGTATCAATTTTAACAAGGGATCGGGAAAAGTGAAAATCGCGTTTTTCAGGTTCCGATCCGTAAAGTGCACACACGTAAAATTTCAATACCTTTGATCGGCCATAACTCCTTAAATATTAATTTTCGGACAGGGTTTGGGGTGGTTTTCTTAACCAGCTCGACGAGCTGAATTGAGTGTTACCAATTTTAACACCCAATCCCGGAAAAGTGAAAATCGCGTTTTCGGGCCGGGATCCGTAAAACGTGCACACGTTAAATCTCAAAAACGTCAAGGGCCTGTAACTTCCTAATTATTGGTTTCCGGATAGCGTTCGGGTTGTTTTCTTGATCGGCTCAGCGAGCTGAATCGAACGGTATAAATTTTAACGTCCGATCTCGGAAAAGTGAAATCGTATTTTTCGGACCTGGGCTTCCGGACGCGTGTACAAACTCTTAGAATCATTAAAAAGTCTATAACGTTTAACTGTCACTTTGCGGGTCATAATTGGGGCAAATTTCTTAGCCGTCGCGATGCAGGGGAACGCCCAACACCGGTCTCTGCGCTAAGTCTGCGGAAACTAAGATCGAATTCTCCTAAAAACACTTATCCGCAGCCAATACTCACAGTCTAGATTCGCCCTAATCTTTAACACCCAATTACCGTGCAGGTTTGAAGCGGCTTTCTCGGTCCGAGCAGCAGGGCCAAGACGATCGGTTCTAGATTTCCAACCCCGGGAGCCTCAAAATTGTAATAATATTTCAATGTTAGCGTCCATAAAATTCCAAAATTTTCACAAGGCCCTGATAGTTAAAACGGCAACCGTGACGGCTTACTCAGCCAACCCGGCGTGCCGAGCCCAACGGCGCCCGCTCTGAACATTAAATTTAAAAGAACAGCGGGCCGTTCTTCCCAAAACTCAGCCGTCCTAAAAACAATAAACCGCCACTCTACCCAACATCCTTCCTAGAACTCCCATTAAGCCTTTTCAAGCACAAGTTTTTAATGCCACCCTCGCATGTCCTAAGCCTAAGAACACAGATACCCCCCAATTCGGAACCTACTATCCTTCTAGGCTGAGGCGAGGCGTTACTTAACTAAAAATTCAAAAATTTTGAAATTTTAAACTGCCGTTATAGACAGTCTTTTCCTTTCTTCCCCTACGGTGCAGAACACACCCCCACCCCTGTGATGAATGCCGCCCCTTCTTGTGCAAATAACTCGCGGCTGCTCTTCCGAGCGCAGTTTCTGTTTTGAACTAGGCCGCTTGTATACCCTCATACAGTTGCAGGGAAGTTTCAAGATATATGCTCGGGACGTTACAGGCTGCTGTTCTCATACCAGGGGACGCAAGTTTTTACCCGTTGGACTATTTTCCGTTAGCCTATGATCGGGTTAAAATTTTTGAGCTCATAGCAGTGCCGAACATAGCGCCCCTGGGGAAGCTTAAAGGGCCGAACTAAAACGCCCATCCCCCTCATGTAACTCTACTGCGAAGTTCCTGTACCTATCTGCAATTTCCTGCAAGAGCCAAAAGTTGGGCGTCGGTGTGAATATTTATTTAAACCAACGGTTCTCTAGGGACATTCAAGACAATCTGGCGGATCCAGTGACCACACCCTGACAATTCTGGCCGTGCGGCCCTGCACACCCCTTTCTCTACCCCGCAGAGCGTCAATGTACGGTGCCCATATTATCAATACCAATGCAGTGTGGTGCGAGTGCATATATAGTCCACTACATACAATCAATTAAATCTAGTCAGAATCCGGTGAGCATAGGGGCTGAACCCAACTTCTTTGGACAGAATTAAATCTAGACTAAACCAAGGCTCAGTTTGGCCTGCAAGGTTCGGGCCGCAAAATTGCTTCCAGGTTCCACTTTGTAAACCAGAGCAGCGCCACATAGTGTATCATCTAAATCGTCCCCTCCCAGCTACCTTAAAATTCATCAGCAACTACGTTCAGTTTCGCTATATTCGCTTCCCCTCACAGAAAATTCCTGAACATTTCAACTGACCTGTAGAGATATCAGTACTGTACCAACAACTTTCTAGTCATACGGATCTCTAGTCAATGCAACACGCAATTAAAACTTACTAGTCAAATTTTTCGGAAACCCGAGACAAAATCACGGCGAGTAGGGGTAGAAGGGATGGTGGTATTTCTGGGGTATGTCGCAAGTTTCCATGAGCAGAGCAAGAGCCTCAGACAATCTAAGTTCGAGTTTTGAACGACAATTTATACCTTAGACAGCGGACCCCACATATATATAAAAGTAACGATAATCAAGGCTAATATATACATACCAACACAAAAATACAGTTAGATAAAGCAGTACCACATTAGCAGAGCCAGGGCACAATATTTAGAAAGGTTCCACGTAGGTTGAGAGCCAGGGTCGTCATATGCACTACAAGTCATGTAATAAACCTCATACTAACGGTCAGTACACAGGTACAAACGTAGTGCAACAACGTTAAAATACGTATGTATACGTTCAAGTGACTGCAAATTCTGGCTACAAGGACTGCTAAACTGAAGTGGCGCGAGCTAGACAAAATCAGAACCTAACCCAAGGATGGGCGAGTGTGAGCGCCTCACTACCATCATAAAGGAACAAAAAACACACAAGTAGCGGTAACAAAATATGCACGAAGAAAACAAATAATAATAATAATAACAACAATAATAATAACAACAATGATACTGACAATTACAGCAATACTAAGGCCAGTATCAGTGGTAGATTCTAGTACAACCCTGAAATCAGTTGCTGAGGGCACGTAGCGTCTTATGCAATTGCTCTCCAATAAATGTTCAACTTAAATCGTGCTAACATTTAAAGATGTGTTCAGGGAAAAACAGTGTCCCTGACACCGCACATAACTTTAATTTGGGCATTTCTTGCTAGCCCTTATACGCGAGGGGTTTATCGCTAGTGCGGTGCAGCTACTTAACGCACCTGAACACTCCCACTAGTTCAAGCAATTTACGCGGTGTGGACAGTAAAATTTCTAATAGGGCAGCGAAACAAATGTGTACACGAATAAGGTCAGTGGAGCTACTAGCAATTATTTACCGGTACACTTCGTAATTTACCCGTGCGGATGTTGAGCAACAACGATCAATTGAGCAACAATAATATATATGCCCACGGAGCTTTATTATAGGTGCAAAAAGACCGGCGGTGGCAATGGGCGATTGGTCCTTATATTAGAAATGTAATGAGTTTACCTAGTTCAAAGACAGCGAGCTTTCTATGGCCCTTAAAGTCGCATCCGATGAAATAAGCATTGCGCGAAAACAGGCTACATCCAGCTTTTAAAAGCGTCCTATCGCAGTTGCAGCGTTGCAACTCTTTGCTGCGTACGAAGCACAAAATTCTCTAGATATAGCCTAATTGTCTGGGGCCGAAATTTTATGGGTTGTCTTACAGTGTCAGCGCGATCAGCGAAAGTAGGGAGTCCCAGACTGGAAATACCTCGGCCCATGGGTACCTCCAGCTGCCGCAAGGCAGGAAGCAATTAAGCTTCCCGGGACCCTGAATGCCATTGTACATCAACCGCAATGCACCCAGCGACTCCATAAAGATCTGCAAGCGGCGATGTCTCTCGATGGGTCTTTGTAGAGTCCCGCGCGGGACGGAAACAGCTCCCCCGTCTTCTGATAGAACCTCCACAGGATCCCTCCGATCACCTTCTCGCGGTGGTCCAGCTTCTTCCGCCATTCGCCGTAGCTGCTCCTTCACCCGTTCGGACCGTGTGAGTTGTCCAGGGGCCAAAGGAGTGTCGCCGGGAAGGTCGGGCTGGTTAGGTGCCGGGGAGGCCGGGGGTAACTGTCGTAGTCGCAGGTCCCGGTTGAAGTGCGCATCGAGCATGGGCCGCAACTTTCTGACCAGCTGCGGTAGACCCAACGGCCCCTCTGTGGCCTGACATGGCTCAACGAGCACGTTGTCGGGGACGCCGTGGAAGTGATGGGCCAGGTGGCAACGGTAGAAGTATGGGGCTATAAGTGAGTAGAACTCCACCATTGCCACGTAGCCCTCGAGCAAGGCGCGGGCGGTGCAGGATAGCTCGTTGAGAGGCACCTGAGGCAGGAGGGTGACCCGCGGGACATCTCAAAGTTCGGAGGCAAGCTGCGAGACGTGCGCACACACTGAGCGCGCCACGGCGCCAGGGTTCAGTTGGTCGTTGATAAGTTCTTCGAAGTACCGACTATTAACTGACCCCGACTGCTCGTGGTAGTAGACGTCGTTGTTCCGCGGTTCTGGGGTTCGCCCTGTCCATGAGAAGATAGAGTGGTAGCCACCGTAGATCGTAATGCGGATCATCAGGGGGTGGCAACCAGGCGCGCGATCCGGCATAGGCTCGGTATGTCGGCACCGTGAAACGCAATTACAGTAGGTTGACTCGACACCGACTATGATGTGACGCCGATAGTACTGGCTGCCATGATCATAGTGCCGCGCGAGGTCCTCGATGGCGCGGCCTAAGATGTTGTTGTATTGGGTAACGAGTTCCAGAGTGTTCTGGACCTCGTTGACGTCCTCGCCAGTGCCAAGGACGGGATCCCAGGGGTCGCAATAAAGGACCTGGTACTCTGAGATCCCGCGGAGATGTACCTGCATCCCCGGAGCGGCGAACTTGTAACACGTTAACGCGTATACAAGTGGCTCCAACATCGTCTCACGTCCAAGACGATACAGCGCGTCACGGGGAGGTGGAATGCCTATACAGACATACTTCCGACACTCCGACGCGGACGCCATCATCCAGCAGGCGGTCGCGGTTGGGTAGGCCGCGCCAAGTGGCGTTTGGAACGCCAGGCCGACAAATAGTAGGCGGAGGAGCTGCGTGGTGCTGGGGAGTGCGGGCAGCCGCAGGGCAGGGCGCGTAGTGTCGCGGGGCGCAGGGGGACCGTAGTGGAGGCTTAGAAAGTATTCGGCGACAGGGTCATCGCCGAAAACCTCGGCGCGGTGCTGGGATAGGCTTTCTTCACTGAAGCCGTCCTCACCGCTGTTCTCAGGATGGTTGTAGCCTCGGAAATCAGCCATGACCCTGTTGTTGTTTTTGTTGTTGTTGTTGTGGTTGTCGCTGCTGAAATTGTTGTTGTTTTTGCTGCAGGCGTTGCTGCTGTTGCGATTGTTGTGGTTGCTGGCGGAGTTGCCTTTGGTGTTGTTTCTCTTGTTGTTGTTGTAGCGGCAGTTATGGTGCTGCTGCTACTGTTATTATTGGTGTTGTTGCCGCTGTTGCTGCTAGTCGTTCCTGTCGTTGCTGGTTGTTGCTTTTGCTGCTAGTGATTGCTGTTGTAGCTGGTTGTTGCTGTAGTTGCGACGGTCGCTATAATTTTTCTAAACGAAGTTTATCAAGGCACACACAAGGGGACATGAATACCACATGGATGCACAATGACATATACAGTACGTATAGAGAAGCTGCCAGGTGCAACTAGGCAAAGGGAACGGCATACCTTTTGTTACCTCGGCAACGGGTGCCCAATCCGGAGCCGCTTATTTTAATTTGAGGTCTCTGATGTACCAGAGGGCCCAACGCATTAGCCGGTCATAATTCTATGTTTGCGGCCGGGTTTTTGAAAGTCTTTATTACTCCAAGTTGTTTGCACAATTTGTTTGATACCGAAGTATGGTGACTTATAGTTCTTTGTCATTGTTCCCAAAGTACCAGTTCTCAAGTGCCTAAAGCTCTGCCGAAGTGCCAGGGATGAGGCGAGGAGGCAAGGATGGGAAGGGTACAAAACGGTACACGAGAATTTACACCCCCTTTACTCAATAGGATGTTAGGAAAGTATCTAAGATTGGGGTCGGGTCTCGGGTTCATGCAGGGTCCTTTCATAATGTCAAGTGTAATCATCCGTGCCGCAAACTTATTAAGCCTATAATATTACTTGGCTACTTGACTCGTGGTTTTTTTGGGTGGCTTCTATGGGGTCTCGGGACAAATTATGCACTGGATCATAGATTTAACAACTTTACAGGTGGTTTTACTCAATTTCCGAGGAATTCTAGTATTCCAAATCTCAGACATGGATTCTTTTTTAGTGCAACTTAAGGTTCTCCATAGCTCAGGTTCAAACACCCTGCATAGTATTTCATAGAACAGCCCGCACCGGTACCTATTCTATTTCTCCCCTCCTTGCAGGAGATTGGTTCAAGTCCCTAAAGTACAGTTAAGGCTTTTCTTCGGTGCGGGATTGTCAATTTTGTTACTGGTCCGACTCTTAAAAGGGCTCCTTTGCTCCAAAAAGGGTGTATGGAAAAAACATAAGCTGGTTGATTCACAATCCGTTCTGTACAACCGTTGCGAGCTGGATTGACCCAATTTTCTCAGCGCCCATTATTAAGTGCATCTTTAAATCATTTCCACACAAGCGCTGTTGGTAAACTGCACGTTGAGTGCAGTTCCTGTTCACTGCAAAAACGACAGAGAGAACTTGCTTACTGGGGGTTCGCGAGACGATAACAGACGCAAGAAATCAACGGCTAAAGTGTAAGGCAGATTACATTAGCGAGTTATAAGGTCATTCTTAGCTTGAATCTTTTGTATAATACGTTAATTTTAGGATGGGGCCGGAATTTTTGATTCTGGCTAAAAGACCACGGATGAAATATCTCGCATTCCCATGTGAATGATCCAGGGAGAGGGTTCTGTGCAAAGGAACACCACTTAACTGGAAGGTTCTGAACCTAACGGCGTCATGTCTGGTTCTAGTGGCCTGATATAGTAGGGTAACCCCAGGGTCAAAGTCCCGGTGCAGTTGAGTAGTACGGCTACTTTTGCCCTGGGTGATATTTTGTTCTATGTTGATGACTGATCGGTGTCACAGTTACCCTTTTAACTTTAAAACTTTGCCTAGTCAATATTCTTTCCCTTCGTTGCCTAGTTGATTTTTATGCAAAACAATGGAAACTTAGTTAGGCCATTTTGCGACTGCGAGATCCGCTTTTCAAAAGAGCTTTTAATGATCCAGCTTGCAAAGGGTCTTCTGAGCACAAAAGTGCGAGACAAATCCCAAATGTCGGTTCTGTACAATCTCTATATACATTCACCGAAGCCGGAACCGACAGTTCTACATCACAAACTTTCTTAAGTGTCTCCTTAAATATTTGTCTCACAAGTGTTATACTTAAAACAACCTTGTGTGCACAAGCTACCACGGATTACAGTATAACATGGGAATGTAAGGTATTTTTAAAGATTTACCAAAACTTCGACCAGAAAAAGGAAGCGGCAATCTTTATGATTAGAGGCAACGAAGAGTGCTGTTCAACCATAACGGGGCGATCGCTTGATCCTTGACACTTCAGCAGAACTTCAACCCTAAAATTCGGATCGAAATCCAAAAACGGGAGAGCGCTAGGAGTTTTACTTGTAAACCTCTCCTGTTTTAGTAAAGTCGGTGGTTGCGGTTAGTCGGTTTAATACCGGCTAAATATCAACAATCACGCGGTCTGGGCCTTAAAACCAGTTGGAGAAACTGTCGAGAATGAGTCGGTGTACTAAGTGACCGCTATAAGAATTTTTAGAGTCTAAACCTCTTTGGTTCTGGTGTTCGTGTCAGAATTTTTGCAAGGTTTATGTCTCAATCCAAGTAAGTGGATGCTATATTTAGACTGAGAGGACCATAAATCGGCGACCGACAGAGCTACGATGCGGGTCTACGATATGTTTCTACAGCTGAGAACGTTGGGTTCCAGAATTTATTACAGGTATAATTTTTGACTTACTTTGCTTTTGTGAATTTTTTTACTTATTTTTATTTTGTTTTTGTTTCGAAAGTGAACAATAGCGCGCCCGAAACGACGATCAAAAGTCTATTGCCGGTCTGAACTTATTTACAATCAGTATAGTACAGTTGAGACCTATAGTTCATTTCCGCCTCTAGTAGACGGGGCACTACCCAATTACAGATTTCCACGACTACGGAAGCAGTTTCGGGCAACAATTACTAGTGAAATTTTTTTGTTGAATTTTATTATTTTTATTATGTTTTTTTGTCCTTAGAAAGGGACCTTGCGTGCCAAAATGCTGAACAAGGTCCAATGCTGGTCTCAAGTAAGTACAATTTGCTATGGTCAATGGCGGATCCGTGGGGGGCCACCCCGACCGTGGCCCCCCCAACAGCGTCTCGACAAAAACTATATAGTGTCAATTGCTGTCCTACGCTGTTTATTTCTGTTTTATACACAATAGTATAAACAGAAGCTGCCCTGTTAATTTAAGCCGTTGTTTTTTGCTTGTGTGTGTTGAATACATATTTGCTTGAAGGCAAAAACACGTTCCAGGTAAGCATATGAGAAACTTAATTTGTAGTGTTAAAAAGGTTTTACGCAACGCGCATGCACCTAGCAACACGATTGCATTTATTCTGCTACTGATATAGGTGCAAGGTGGTATATGGCTTTCATTCATAAATTGTATGTAGGTTGTATGTGCACAGTGCAATAAATATGTATAAAGGCTGGCTCTTGCATGCCTCCTCCCACAATTTTCGGTCTGAATTTTTAGATTTTGACATAACTAATAGGCTTAAGATTTACGCTTTTGTTCAATATCAGACTCAGCTTATGTTCATAATTAGGTCCAGATTAGGCCTTAGGCTTGTGAGGAAAGGTTACATACGACAGTTACGGTATGTCGTCATTCATCGGCCGTTTCAGCACTGATGCTGATGGGTTCCTCGCAACCGAAGAGAAGGAAAATCTGCGATTTTTTCGAAGTTTCAAAAACACCGACTGTCAATGCTACAGTACTATCTGAATCTCAGCCTTCACCCCCAGCATCAGCCCAGCATTTGCTTCAACAACAACTGGATTTTTCAACACAGTCTTCTGATGCTGAAGAAGGCCCATGTGGAGAAAAAGACATCGCTCGCGCGTTGCTTTATCCTGGCGGACCTTGTAAAATGTCTGATGGCGACAAAGACTTTTTGGTCCAACAAGTAATTCGTCCATCCGGTGCAGCTTCAACGTGGCCATTTGAAACTATGGCAAATGGTAAGGTACGCCGGCTGACACCGTTCTGTTACGATACCTATGGGTGGCTGACTTATTCGAAGTACTTCCAAGGTCTATTTTGCCGGTTTTGTGTATTCTTTGCAGCAGAAGGTGTTGGCGTAGCGCAAAAGCCAGCTGGACAACTAGTGACTGAGCCATGTAGGCGGTACTCTCGCAGAACGGGTTTTTATATGAGCACAACAAAGTTCATTACCACGCATTGTCTGTAGTCGCTGCAAATGAATTTCACTTACGTGTCAACCGGCCATCGTTAGCAGTGGACAATCAGCTAAGTTCCGCATTGTAAAATAAGAAACAACATAACCGGGAGATTATTCGTGGTATCGTAGAAGTAATTTTTTTATGTGGTCGGTTGGGTCAGCCATTGCGTGGTCATCGCGACGACGGGTTTCTACACCCTCCTGCTTCGATCAATGACATTGTTACACATGAAGGGCGATTTCGAGCCATGATCCAGCTTTATTCTTTGGGTAATAAGATACTAGCTGGACATTTTCCCGTGCAGCCGCGAATGCGACATATTTGTAAAAAACTACGCAGAACACAATCATATCATGAATGGGAACAGTTATTCGAAGGCAAATTGCTGAAGAAGTTTGCAATTCTGGCTGTTAATACTCAGTTATCGCAGACGAAACTACGGACGTGTCCCACAAAAATCAACTATCTGTAAGTGTACGTTTGTTAAAGACAAGATGATAGTTGAGCGATTTTTGGAGTTTGTCAATCCAGAATCACTTAGCGGAGTAGGACTGGCAACAGAAATAATAAGAATTTTAGAACACAGTTGCCTCGACCTGAGTTGTCTAGTGGGGCAAGGTTACGATGACGCAGCAGCAATGAGTGGAGCCTTCAACGGCGTACAAGCGGAAATAAAGCGTCGTTGTGGCAGCCAGGCTATTTTCGTTCACTGTGCAGCTCATGCGCTAAACCTTACGCTGGTCAAGGCTTCCGATGTACCTGAGATTCGGAATGCGTTTGGGGTTGTGATCAGCCTTGCAAATTTTTTTAACTCGAGCTCGGTTCGAACAAAGCTTCTCCAAGAAGCTATTGACGCAACGGACGAAGGACCTTCTAAACACCGGCTCAATGTCCCATGCCAGACATGTTGGGTGGAAACGCATGAGGCCATTCACACAGCCTACCTGTTGTATTCAATTATATGCGATGTGCTGGAGGATATTAGTCAACAGAGGAGCAATTCATCGACGGATGCTAGCTGCCTTCTCGCTTCGATCACCAAGGCCGAGTTCGTTGTTGCCATCGTTATTTTAAATACTGTAATGAGTGTTACCAAGCGCCTAGTAGTTGCGTTGCAGTCAACATCAAATGATCTTATTTCCGCTTTAAGTCATGTGAATACAATCAATGAGCTTCTTGGGAAATGGAGAAACGATGAACAGCACTTCAAAAACATTTTTGATAAAGCCAAAGAATTGCTCGGACAGCGTCTACATATGCCTCGAGTTGCTGGACGTCAGACGAAGCGTAACAACGTTCCGGCAGCAACACCGATTGAGTATTATCGTCGTTCCGTCTATCTCCCTTTTCCGGACGGAATCTTAGCACAACTTCATGACCGCTTTGGCACTCATACTGCTACTGTTCTACTTCTCAGCGGGTTGTTACCCCGATTTGTGAAAAACGTGTGCTTCTCAGACATTAAAGATGCTATAAATATATATTCTGCTCAGATTTCACAAAATATGGAGGACCTGGTAGGCGAATTCGCAACGTGGCAGACATTTTGCGAAGGAATGGCACACCCTCCTTATGACTTAATGTCCGCGCTTAATGTTTGTGACAGTTCTTTTTATCCAAATATTCATGCCCTTTTGGCGATATTCGCCACATTGCCGGTGTCAACAGCCACTGCGGAGAGAACCTTCTCCGTACTTAAATACTTAAAGTCATACGTGCGATCAACTATGGGAGAAGAACGTCTTACTGGTCTGGCATTGGCCTACATTCATCAAGATATTGATTGCGCTCAAACAGTTGACAGCATTGTGAAATTGTTTGCTACCACACAGACCAAAATTCCTATGTGGCATCGAACCAATAATTTCACTAATTCCGGACCTTGATTCTGACATTGTTTTCATATAGATAAAACTACATATTCTATAAAATCAACAGTGGCCAATGCCTACAGTACAAGCCGGAAAATATGCAGGTAATAGAAACGTGTGAATTTTGAAATATCGAGAACAAAAATTCACTGAACATATGTTGAAGTCCATAGCCGCGAATGTTAAAACATTTTCCGAAAATAGCAGGCAGTTCTAACTCATTCAAAAACAGAAACAGATGTTGCTGAAGCTATTTCAAAACTGAATTTGCTTCTGAATCCGAGCCTTTAAATTTGTGCCTATTTCAAAACAAATCCGAACTTATGTTGCCACCCTGTTGTTTAGATCTAAGTTGCGTTGATTAGTTAGTTTTATTTGTGATTCATCTCAATTGAACGAACGTAAAGAAGTCAATTTTATGGCAATAGTTCGTGGTTTGTGTGGGTCAAAAATAAGTTTATTACCTGTGCAATTTTGGCCCCCCCATTTTGAGATCCTGGATCCGCCACTGGCTATGGTACAATTATGGATTACTACGGCACAGTTAAATCGTGCTTTGTTCCAAAATTTCTACATAACTGTGGGTTGGGGCTTATTTACATAAGGCACTGGTATCAATTTCAATCTTCATACCATACGGGGGGAAATTCTGCCAACGATTGGCATGGTAGTTTTACGCAGGAGGCAAACTTCGACATAATCATCACGTAAGGTCTATGTACACAGGGCGCAGGTGTCAATGTTTTCCTATTCAAAGCGGTCAGGGGCTCTCCCAAGAATTAGCAAGATAACCGTAAACAAAGGGTGGAACGTTAAGTTGGTGGACCAAATAACGGGGGGACTTACGAAAGTCGCTTCAACCTTGACATCGAGGGGGGAGGTCTTTACCTCCATTTCCTTTTGACGCGAAGGGGGCATACTATCATGTGCTATAACCCAAAACGGGTTAGGGAGGGTGCGCAAGGTTCAACTATTCTTCACAACCAATTGTCATAATCTCAATATGCACTGATCGTTCAGGAGTTAGGTCCGTAGTCACGTTCATGTCGGTTGAGTTTCCAAGTGCAGGGGACGAGTTTCAAGTATTGTCTCAATGGTCGGGTGAATATCCAATTCCTAACCGATATTCCAAAGTATTTTCCATATTCTTAATTCAACAAATATGTTCGCGTTGTGTCAGTAATTTGTTCGGTAAAAGTTGGTCGTCAGGTAGCGCTCTTTAGATTTTGGTTCTGGTGGGAGGTTTGCACCACGCGACTAGATTCAAGTCCTCGAGGACTGATTTGAATCATTAAAGTGGGGGTGAACTATCAGTCAAATTACTGGGATAGTCCAATGTAGAACTATGTTTTTTGTTCTGTGCCGACATTTTAAAAGGCTCAGAACATTTTAGGTTTAGTCGGACACCTATCCTCAACTCTTTTGGTTGGGAGTTTAAAATTGGGTTTTATGCCAGTGGGAAATTTAAAAAGCTCAATTTTTTCATTCAATTCATCAAATCAATAAAATTACAGTTTCCCATTGGCAACACGGAGCTGCACATACCTACCGACTGATGGTACGTTAGCTCGTGCCCCAATGGACCAACTGGACTGACCCTTACTAACTCGGCAACGTTTCCTACGTCCGGCTTTCTCCGGTACAGCAAATTCAAACTTCATAATAACAACATAAATAATACGGGTCTACCGGTGTCAATCTGTCCGGGTGGTTGCTAGAAATTTCAGATGGGTAATCGAAACTTTCAGAGCGCACAACCACTAAACGTATTGAGCTTGGCCTTTAGGAAAATTTTTACGGTCACTCTCGGGTTGAAAGGACCAATTTTTGCCTTGAAAATAATTTGTACGGCTTATCATGTGTGTGACCTCCCTTAACTCGATCCCTAGGGCGTATTGATGGAATGGGTACAGCATACAAGTGGGTAATTCCAGTACCACCCTGGAATCAGGTATCCCACCAAAATGGTGTCCCTATTCGTTTACTGAAAGGTGATGTCAAAGACAATTTTGGTCGTCCTTCCCCTCCTCGTCTGTGCCGTTAATAATCAAACGACCAAAACTCGTCCAATTACTCGATACTTCAAATTCAAATCAAAGAAAATTTTACCCTAAGCAACACCATTTTTGAAAAACTTTGCATTAAATTTATGGGGTGGTGTGGCCTCGGAATTCTGCCTTCCGCTCGACAGATTCCCCTAACTTCTCGAGTGGGGACTAGCTAGAATCTCCGATAGGGGCCGAATTAATGCACCATACAGGTTATATTGCGCACGCCAATGTCAAAAAATGTCCATGTTATTAGCTGCAGGTAACAAAGAGTTTACAAACATTCCTGAAGCGTAATAATTTTTTCATGTTGTTTAGCTAGTGTGTAGTTTTTTCATGTCATATTTGGGGCATTTGTCAAAAATGATAGGGTAATTTGACAGGGTGTTATTTTATATTTTTGACGAAGGTCAGGGATTTCTGCTGCTGGGCTACAAAATGTTGTGAACTAGGTCGAAAAGTTGCATTTGGAAACTGATTTCGGCATGAAGAATTCAAAGCATTCCTAGACTGTAAACTTTCCTCAAACCTTAAGTGATCTTTTAGCCAAATTAGCCCACTCTGCAAGATTGGCGTCTCGCTTCATTTTCGTTAATAACGCATACAAAAGTATCTGCCAAACAAGTGCTATTTTAAATCAATGAAAGTTTTTAACAGCCACAAAACTTACACGGTATTTTTAAGGGGTGCTGTTTTTTTCAAGCTATTTTTGGACTATCACTTTATTTTAATGGTCTTTTTTCATAGCTAGCTAAGAATTGTAACCTTATTCTTTTAGGGTACAAACAAATTAGCTAGGCTATAAAAGGATTGGACATTTTTTGACATTGGCATGCGCAATGTAACATGTATGGTGCATAACTGTGCGGTGACCCGTGGATGCTCCTTTCTCGTGGTCACATTCCTACACCCAGTTAATTGGAATTGTTGGAAAAGAGGGGGTCAAATTTTTATACGTCCAGAGACTGGCGACTTGGCCCCGGGGATTTAGGTAAGTTATCCAACTGGTGGTAAATTGGGTTTTAAAAAAACTCGACGCCCTCTTGTTGGTTTTAGACGTTTTCACTCTGCCCTCCCCAACAATACAGAGCTCCACCTGTAATTTACGCGTTTCTTACACCGGAGATACAAGCATTCTTGGAGAATTTCGGGTTTCCGCGTGAGTTCAGTTGGTTGTCGTCGGTTTGATCAAGTCTGAAAATTTTGCGTTTGAGTGCGGTAATACCCTAACGACCATTATGGGATCGTCTCCCTTGGTTTTAGGGGTGAATTTTAGGATTCCGTAACTCGGAGATTAAACATGTCACTCGTAATTTGAAGAAAGCAAAATAATATTACTTTTGTGTTCTGCATCCCTCGGGTTTTTATGCCATCCACTTCCCTCAGTTTGCTTACAGACTCCTAAGTATTGCTAGACAGGGGAAAATGTTTGTTGCGCTCTATGCAGGCGGTTTACATTATTTATTTGCGCGCAAGGTGTCCTAAATTTTTGGACAACTTCGAATGGTGTTTGGGCATTGTGTGTAGTGGGACATCCAAAGGAAAAAGGGTTGAGTGTACTATTTTAAATTTCACACACAGCGGGATTTGTAGCAAGTTAACCAATTTCCAGGAAACTGGACATCCCTTTGACAACCATGTTTCATAGCCTGAATTTCCCCCGATAGGCTGGTCCACCTTAGGGAGGTACATTCCCTCGAAACCCACTGGGAGTGATAAAGTCCCGTCCGGTTGCGAAGTGTCGCAGACCACAGCGATATGGGCTGCCAGTGTTTGGCTCACTGCGTGCCAGTATCCTGATATAAATTGTGTAGGGACAAGGTCTGGTATTATAACGGTTGTGGGTAAATTGTTCTGCAGGCCTGGTAGATAGACGTCCACCTATGTTAGTTCAGGTGACTGTGCATTACACAAGAATCCCTTTTTTGTCATAGGGTACGGGCTGTAATTAAATAACATTAGCTGACAGGAGTGCCTGATTTTAGCTCCTTAATTGGAATCGAATATGTCCAACCTGCGGGTTCGGTAGGGATTCAACTTTTACTTGTAGCTTAATGCGCTTGAATTTTGTAATTTTTGGGCTAAATTCCTAGGGGCTTGTATCAAGTGTACGCTTCTGTTCAGTTGAATGGGCGCCGCATTCATTTTGTGCATAGGTTTAAGAGCGCAGATTTGATTTAATCCGTCCTGATCCGTTAAAACAATTGCGGGTGGAGTATCAACAAGTTCTAGCGCGGGGTACGAGTTACCACTTCCTCACGAATTTCAAAAGGAAATAAATGGAACTCCGCAGAATTGCTGTATTTAGCAGTTTTAGTTGCCTATTTGGCAAAGACAATCAACTCTGAGCACTCACTTCAATTAGGAAATTCGGGAAATGTACGACACGCTTATTAGTGGAAGTTTGGTGTATTTTCAAACTAGACGCGTTATGTCCACAGTCCCGAAAAGTGTGTTTTTGGCGAGCACGTTCCCGTACAAAAATTCAGACCTCTCGGTGTTTTGCCTAATCCTATGCGAGAGGTCCCCAAACTTAAATAGCTTAATTAAGTTTAAAGGTTATAAACCAAAACTTTAGGAGGAACAGTTGCAAGCACACAGTCAAATCATTGTGGTAAGGGGGGATTTGTCGGGCGTCGGCTACTTGCCAAAATTAGCCAGATAATTGAACAGTTCAAAACTTTCCATGAAATGAATCAGTTTAAGGCATAGAAAGAAATATTAGAACAAAAATTAACGATTCCACTGAGTAGCCCCCAAGTGTGACGGGTACGATCAACGAGTATCCCTGCGGACGAATCCGAGATGATTATCTCGCGGGTGTTCGAGGCCGTGGATCTGCCAAAATAAGATATTTGCCTAGAGGATGATGGTCCCCCGGCATGATATCAGGTTTTGAGAATCGCAAAATCCCGATATCGTCGTACGCAATGGTTCGCTTAGGCCTGGGTTCAGGATTCCCACTCATTGCATGGGCATTCCAGACAAGCTCACCATCATTACCTTAATGGGTCCCTAAAAAACTGCACGTTTACCGTAAGACCCTGTAAAGGTGTGGGGGAGAATACGAACATCCCGCTATGTGGATATCCAAAATTCAAGAGGTTTCTTGAGAGGTTCTCTGTTTAGATATAGTCCTTAACCCTGTGTCTGTTTCCGAGGGCATTACACGTTCCTTAGACTTAAGCGTGATTTTTCACAGGCTGTACATTCAGCAGTTTGACTGTCAGCCGGACGAGCCGTTGAGCCTATCATCGGGTTAAAGTTTTGAGCTCATAGCGGTGCCGAAAATAGCGCCCCTGGGGAAGCTTAAAGGGCCGAACTAAAACGCCCATCCCCCTCATGTAACTCTACTGCGAAGTTCCTGTACCGGTCTGCAATTTCCTGCACGCGTTATTGCACGCTTTTATGCAGTGCTTCCCTAACAGAGGGTGAGAGCCAAGAGTTGGGCGTCAATGTGAATATTCATTTAAACCAACGGCGCTCTAGGGACATTCAAGACAATCTGGCGGATCCAGTGACCACACCCTGACATTTCTGTCCGTGCGGCCCTGCACACCCCTTTCTCTACCCCGCAGAGCGTCAATGTACGGTGTCACGGTGTCTATATTATTAATACCCATACAGTGTGGTGCGAGTGCATATCTGGTCCACTACATACAATCAATTAATTCTAGTCAGAATCCGGTGATCATAGGGGCTGAACCCAACTTCTTTGGACAGAATTAAATCTAGATGAAACCAAGGCTCAGTTTGGCCTGCAAGGTTCGGTCCGCAAAGTTGCTTCCAGATTCCACTTTATAAACCAGAGCAGCGCCACATAATGTATCATCTAAATCGTCTCCTTCCAGCTACCTTAAAATTCATGAGCAACTACGTTCAGTTTTGCTACATTCGCTTCCCCTCACAGAAAATTCCTGAGCATTTCAGCTGACCGGTAGAGATATCAGTACTGTGCAAACAACTTTCTATTCATACAGATCTCTAGTCAATGCAACACGCAATTAAAACTGACTAGTCAAATTTTTCAGAAACCCGAGACAAAATCACGGCGAGTTGGGGTGAGAAGGGATGGTAGTATTTCAGGGGTATGTTGCAAGTTTCCATGAGCAGAGCAAGAGCCTCAGACAATCTAAGTTCGAGTTTTGAACGACAATTTATACCTTAGACAGCGGAACCCGCATATATAAAAGTAGCGATAATCAAGGCTAATTCATATGCATACCAACACAAAATGGTAGATCCCAGTACAACCTAGAAATCGCTTCCTGAGGGCACGTAGCGTCTTATGTAATTGCTCTCTATTAAAAGCTCAACTTAAATCGCGCTTAGCATTTAAAGATGTGTTCAGGGAAAAACAGTATCCCTGACAATATGTCATACCCAAGTGTTTCAGGTGGCGCGTTTTATGAATTCGTAATGAAACCTTGTATTGGGGTTTGCAGTTAAAGTTTTAGTGCTAAGAAAATGAACAACAATATTTATCATATTGTGGACGATCACACAGAACTTTTGGCCGCCCGCAAGCTTATACCGTATGATCTATTTACTATAAGAAATATGTATTTACGTTAGCTGTTTAACGAACATAGATGTATTAAAGTGTATTTACTAAAGCAAAATGGTATTCTCTGAGTGAAAGTTCCATCTGCTTGACAAGTTGTTTTGTTACTACCAACCAAAATGTATCCCGGAAGGCAAGAAAAATCAACCGTTTCACCGGAAAAAATGTTAATCGGAGTGTCAGGATAACCATGAGCAATTCCAGACACAACACATTCACCTGTAAATAAAGATATAAAAAAGTTTTATTATTATTATTATTACTACAAGCCATTGAGTCGTCTGCTAAAAATTGAAATAGAAAACTAGACAAAGCACACGACAGCAGTTTCAATATATACATCTTTCAATTTACAACTTTAACACTCTGTCAAGTCTAAAAACATTCTTTTGGTATCTTTAGTTGAAGCTGCCTGGTTTATGAAGTTAGATGTACAGTTAACACTTACAGACTTCGTGTTTATTAAACCTGCCATGTATGTGTTCAATGGTATGGCCATGTACAGAAGAGGCACGTCCCAAAATCCAAAGATATTACCCACAAAATTAGGACTTTGGAAAATTGGGATGTTACCCGGGAAATTAGCATTTTAGAAACTTGGATATTACCCGGAAAACGGAAATTTTTGGAAATTCAAAGACACTACCCTGGAAGTGGGAATTTTATGAAGCTGGAATTCTACCGGGAAATTGCGATTTTGGGTGCAATCTTTTTTGCTCGGGATTTTGGGAAATTGGGATATTCTCCAAAGAATTCGGGTTTTGGGAAATTCGAAGTTTACCGGTAAATTGCGGATTTAGGCGCGATTGTTTTGCTCATGATTTTCTGCAAGTGGAATATTACCCGTTAAATGGGAATATTGGGAAATTGGGATATTATTCGAAAAGTTTGGTATTTGGGAAGGATCATGTTCTTCCTGGAATTTGCGATTTTTGGCGCAAACTTTTCCGCGCGGAATTTTGAGAAATTTAAATTTTTGGAACTTTCGGAAATTCGGATTAATATTACCCGGGAAGTTGGCATTCTAGCCTGAAATTGCGATTTTGGGCGCAATCTTTTTCGCTCGGGATTTTGGAAAATTCGCATATCATCTGAGAAATTGGGATTTTGGGAATATGGATATTGCCGGAGAAATTGGCGTTCTGCCTGAAAATTGCGGTTTTGGTGCAACCTTTTTTGCTCGAGATTTTCGAAAATTAGGATTTTGAGAAAGTTGAACATTACCAGGGAATTTGGATATTATTCGAGAAGTCTGCTATTTTAGAAGAATCGGGATCTACCTGGAACTTGCGATTTTGGGCACAACCTTTTTCGCTCGGGATCTTCAAAAATTATGGGTCATCCACGTAATAGGGCGTATTTTGAAGATATTTGCAGAGTCCAAGGACAACGCACACATCCTGTTTACAGGGTCTCCAATGTCGTAACACTCACAGAACACAGTGCATATTGTCCTTACTCTGTAACGAGACACTGTTCGAAGGAACTATTGTTGTACATTTGTTTTAGCAGAAGCTACGCACAAAAAATTAAATTTTTTCGTAGAAACGACGCTGTAGCCAGAGTCTGCGTTTTGTGAGTAGTCCCTACCGAGGGACTCTGTTTTGTCGCTACTCCTTTGGAATGCTGTCAGGACAAATTCGACTCTCTAAGAACAAGGCGTGCGTGGTCATCAGGCCGTCGTTATAGCATCGTTTTTTGTCACTGGTCCTAAGGGTGTGGGTGGACAATTTTTTACAACTATGCGAGCATTATTACGTGGATGATCCATTAGGATTTTAAAAAAGTGGAATATTACCAGGGAAACTGGGACATTGGGGAATTGGGTTATTACCCGGAAAATTTTGAATTTGGGAGTTCGGATACTATCCGTGAATTTGGACTTTTTCAAAATAAAATTTTGGATTGAGGTTTTCCGTCAAAAAATTTGGTTATCTTTGTGAAACAAAATTCTGGCAACGCCCTGGTAAGATTGCACTCTTAATGAATATCACTTTTAAGACTGAGCTGGTTGAAAATTTGTTAGATAGCCAACAAAAATGTTTAATACAATTTCAACATATGTGTAATTGCATAGTGTAAGGTTGGAAGCGACAATTCTATGAAAACAAAAAGCAACTTCCTGAAATAAAAAGTTCCATCCTCAACATAGAAAACATATCATATTAGGTTTCAGTGGAGTTGCCGCCAGGCTAAACCTTTGTCTAAAGCTTAGTCTCAAACTTAAGCCTAAGCCTGGTGTAAACCTAAACTTATAAAAGCCTAAGCTTAAGACTGAGAGTAAGCCCAAGCCGGACCCCGAACGAACAGAGACGTATTTTAGTGTATTTACTGATGCAAAATGGTATTATGTGTGTGAAAGTTCCATCTGCTTGACAAGTTGTTTTGTTACTACCATCCAAAATGTATCCCAGTAGGCAAGAAAAATCAACCGTTGCACCGGAAAAAATATTAATCGTAGTGTCAGGATAACCATGAGCAATTTCAGAAACAACACATTCACCTGTAATGGATCATCCACGTAATACTGTCTACGCTACTGTAAAAATTGTCCACACACCTGGTTTTAAGGGCGGGACAAAACGACAATGTCCTTAAGCTGTAAGGACTTCACAGAAGGTGTAACTAGATAGTGGGTTTTGAAAGCAGGTCCTTCGAAGGGACTAAGGACAGTGTAGACACTGTCTGGACAAAGTGTCTGACAATACGAGTTCCTTCGAACAGACCCTGTATAAATGCAAAGCAAAGTTCCTTCCGACAAACTTTGTGTTTTGAAATAAGCTGAGTTCCTTCTGACAGACACTGGACAAAACAGTTGTCCTTAAAATAACATATTGACAATTTAGCATGGGTATGGACGGCAACGTGACCAAGCATAGGTCGTTTAGTGAGAGTGTGTTGTCAGCAGGGTAAACACAGGACATGAGTAACATTTGGACATGAAATTTGGAAACAATAAAATTACAGACTTAGGGGCTTGTACGTGGGGACAATTTTTTCAGTAGCGTAGACAGTATTACGTGTATGACCCATAAACAAAGATATAAAAATAACTTTTATTAATATTAAAAATACTACAAGCAATTGTTATTAAACCTACCAATATATGTGTTCAATGGTATGGCCCATTTAAAGAAGAGGTCCGTCCCAAAATCTGAAGACATTACCCACAAAATTGGGATTTTGGGAAATTAGGATGTTACCCGGGATATTGGCATTTTAGAACTTTGGATATTACCTGGAAAGCTGAAATTTTTGGAAATTCAGACGCTACCCGGGAAGTGGAGATGTTATGAAGGTGGTTTTCTACCGTGAAATTGCGACTTTTGTTATTTTGAGAAACTGGGATATTACTCGGGATATTGCTCTTTTGTGAAATTATGATTTTGGGAAATTGGAATATTATCTCGGAAATTGGGATTGAAACCTGGATATTGCCCGAGAAATTGGCGCTCTATTCGAAAATTGCGATTTTGGGTGAAACTTTTTTCGCTCGGCATTTTGGGGAATTAATATATTGAGAAAGTACGAAATTAACCACAAAATTATGATTTTGAAAAATTCGGATATTATTCGTGAAATTGTAGCTTTGGCTAAATAAAATTTTGGGAACTCATCATTTAACGTTGCTCCATATGTTTAAAATGACATATTGATTTTTTCCGTAAAAAATTAGGTTACTCTTTCGAAACAAAATCCATAAAGCATAACAGTATGTTAATCTAATTATTCACCTTCACATGTTGGTATACTACTATCTAACCGACCGTTGTCCAAGCACGTCAATATTTGGTCACCAATTAAGGTGTACCGGGCAACACATAAAAATTCAACAGCTTCACCAGCCAAAATATAATCGGAAGTGTTGTGAAATCCATTGATAATTGCAGGAACTTTGCAGAACTTTACTAAAACATGCATCGAGAAACTAAAGTGTTTTTATAAAAACAAGCACGAAATGTAACGTAGCTAACATACACCCTAATGGATCATTCACGATATAATGTCTGCGTAGATGTAAAAAATGTGCCGTCTCTTCAATTTGACTGGGCCACAAACAGCACTGTAAACTTAAAATTTTGTTAGCGAAAAAACAGTGCTTCATCAGTATACATAGCCCTAGTCCTTTTGAGATACTGATGGTTACGGCTTCTAGACAAGAATGTTCAAAATTTAACAACACAAACTAGTTTTACCATTGCTTGATGAAGCACATTGACAGATAGGTCTTCTTTGAGGCATGCCTGCGAAAGAAAAATTACAGTTCGGCATATAATTTCGTTGAAATTCGACTACTACACCAAATTGATCACATTGCGGCCCAGTAAATTTTGAAAAAATTCTATATCCATGTACAGCCAGCTGCACAGTATCACTCTTGAGGGCTGTCCTGCAGGAACGCAAGAAGTCGATTGGAGTAAAAGTAGAGTAGAATTCTTCTATTTGCATAGAACAAACACCAGAGTTATTATTATGACATGCAGTAGAACACGCTTCACCAGCATTTCCCACAATCAAATCATATGTCACAGATTCCCCTTTAAATAAGAAAAGTTTACAGGTTAAGCGGCCATTTGAGACATTGAAACGTATTGTTTAATTTTATTTATTATATGGGTGTGTGTGCTTGTTCGACTAAAGTATCACTTTTCTCGTGGTTATTTCAATTCTATTAATTGTCCCGACACTGTCCGAAGGGAGTCGGAACAAAAGGTAAAAATTAAGCAAAATAAATACTTGTATATATGTGTTTGTGTTGTTGTTATGTATGTTTGCGATGCTATATGAATACAGTGCAATATGTGTTTACGTCTTCGTTAGGATCTACAGGACTTTATAATGGTATCGTAATGGAGTGTGTTAAAACGACGTCGGGCCTTACTCAGACCCAGACATTTTTTGCAGTAGCGCGTGCAGTATAACGTGGACGTTCCATAACATTCATAATACAATTTACCTGATTTCCATTTGCATCCACATACACGTCGCGATGTTAAATCAAGCGGTACCGCAGAACAGTTGAGATCGTTTGTATGTAACTGGTACGCGTACATCCGGTTCAGAACGTTACAAAATGCAATCGCATGCGGTGGCCGAAACTCGTAAGCATTCATATCCGGTGGAAAAAAGGTCATCGGTGAAAATGCATTATCGCATGCATTACGAACTGTTTCATTCTGCTGTTCTATTGTCATACCTTCCATGTAAGTGTGAAAATTGCAAAACATACCGCGATATGAACAGACCTCGTTGCATGTTGCTTGGGAAACGTTTCCAGCAATAATCTTTGTCTCTTAAATGGCACAGTCGGCAAGTCAGGATTTGCTAGTAAAACGTAAAACCGCTACAGGTGAATCATGGCTTGTCCCATATTGATTTGGAGTCGTTAATGTAAAAAACTCAAACGTATATAGCATTGTCTTACCTACTACCGCTCTCCGATGTTCTCAGTATCATGTAATTTTAAGCAACTTTTTTGGCTGTTTTGTCCGCATGCTGAAGGATTTTAGCTTCAGAATCCGCACAATAAGTCCACAAAAATAACTGCGGATGTAAATAGATTAAAACGCGGGGTTGACGTTATAACCGTAAACCGAAGTAACTTATGCGTGTTTCACGTTATAACCGGGCAGCTTTAGACACGTTTTGTTCCTATTGGCCTATTGGGTCACATTTTGTCTGCTAATAGACCCATATCGTATTCAAAAAATCGTATTTGTCTGCTATTATCATGTGTAGGTCACCTTTTGTCCTTCAATATCATATGATATTCCACGTATTGTCAGCGAATATCATATGATATATTTTCAAATGTCTGCATACTTGAGGTAACATACCCAAATTGTCCTGTTGAATATCATAAGATACTAGAATTTAAAATTTGAATTTTTGAATTACAACAGTGTTTTTCTAAGCGATTTTGTGTCGGAAATGGATTTGCAGACGTATATTTGCTATTTAAAACACAATTGTGCCGCTGCCGTCCAACTTTTCATCCATTTATAATACCCAAAGATCACACTGTTCCGCTAAATATCATATGATATTCGTTGAAATTTTAGAATATCATATGATATTCGCATAAATGTCCCACAGTATCACATGACATACCGTCCCTTGTACACATTGAACATTTGAGAGCGGGGGCTTGTAAACTAATATCATATGACATTCGAGTTTTGTCTGCTGACCCGATATAAGAGCCCGAATTTTAACGTTGACGTCGAATCAATTCGTGTTGAGATTGAACACACTTGATAAAAAATCAGATTCTGCTTTAAGCTCGCTTCGCTTATGAGGACTTTTTTGGAACACCAAGGTTCTATCTACGGCTTCGGCGTCGGCAAAAAAATCGACCTTCGCCACCGGTAAACTTTTTGCCGGAGGTTTTTAACAACTTTGGTAAGGAATATTTTGCTCTTGTGCAAATTATGCAGTTTTGATAAGTCTGTTCGAAAATTTAGGGCAGTTTGCACAATTTGAATTGTCGAAGTCTGACTTCATTCACCAGAACACAGGGGAGCTGAAACCAAAAAGCTTCGGTTGCCAGTACACTGAAACAGCTTCAGTAGCCAAAGGAGCGCAACCGGAATTACAGTTTACCGGAACCGAAATTTGAAAAAATTACCGGAAACGGAACCGGAAGATGAAAACTTCATGCCACCTAATAATTCATTTTGATTCACTTTTCTGCAATATTATTGGTAAAATAATCCTTGTTGGAGAGCGGTATTAATTTTTTCATTAGATTTTCATAATGCACAGGAACGCAATCTGCCTTCGATGGTTTTTTTCGACGATTGTCAAGGTTTATATACTATACAAACAAAATCTGTTCAATTTTTATCGTCATGTTTAGTAAATAATTTCCACCCACCATAATTTAATACCAGAAAAAGGTCAAAAAATGCCGGAACCAGAATTCTGGTTGCACCCTGGTAGCCAAGACACTGAAGATCTGTAGACAAAAACATTCGGTATATATTCGAGATGCTGAAGCTTTTTGGCTTGACTACCCTTCAAAAGTTACCTGGTGAACACATGTTATTGTACAAGTGGCATTAACCCTTTCTCACATGAATATTTTTTATTTCCCCTGAGACCTACTTTTATGCTAGGATTCGAACTTCAGTGACTGGAGTGGAAGGCGTATACCATCACCTCTCAGCAATAGAAGCTTGACGCTCGAGCCCGAGGGGACTCTCACGTCTTGTGGTGATTTAGTACTATGTACACGTGTTGCAATTGTTAAACACGGTGCAATATATATTATTTAACGTATATACACTGCGCTGAGTTGTCTATAGGCAACTCAATGTGAGAAGGGGTTATAGATAGTAAACTGAAAATTTTTCGCTTAACCCTTTCTCACACGAATATTTTTCATTTCCCCTGAGACCTACTTTTATGCTAGGATTCGAACACCAGTGACTGGAGTGGAAGGCGTATACCATCACCACTCAGCTATAGGAGCTTGACGCTTGAGCCCGAGGGGGCTCTCACGTCTTGTGGTGAGTTAGTACTATGTATACGTGTTGCAATTGTTAAACACGGTGCGATATATATTATTTAACGTATATACGCTGCGTTGAGTTGCCTATAGGCAACCCAATGTCAGAAGGGGTTAAAATACCAGTTAGTAACTCAGAAATAACCAAATATGACTAATTCGCTTTCCGAATTGATTATGCAACTCATCGAAATTTACCGTGTACACAGATGGGTTTGTGAAGTGCGTCGGAATAAATCATTTGCAAAATAAATTGTTCGAACGAACATAGTAAATACGGCGCTTGTGAATAAAAAATTTATGATTCAAAGAGTGCAAACCAGGGTACAAGGCCGTGGCAGCCACCCCCATACCCCCATTTGGAGGACCCCACCCTAACAGATGCGGGATTCACGTTATAACTGGTGCACTCGGGTCACGTTTTGTCACATGTTGATTCGACATCAACATAAGTTTTTGTTACCATCATATGATACGGACAAGCAAAAGTCGAATATCATGTGATATTGCTACACAAAGCACAGGTATTCATGTTTTCTCAGAATACAAGTGTTCGAATGTCACGTGACATAATGAGACATGCCCAGGTCCAACTCCGCTGCTGCCGCAGGGAGTTATTCAAACCCGTAAACTTCTGCATGTTGTTACCAAAAAGAAAAATCAATCCTCCCTCAAAACCGCTTGAAAACTCAAACCACAAAATTAGTATCACAAAAATAACCTTAGGTTCTCGATACTCTCAGCAAATCAGCGGCGGACAGGACGAAAGTTAAGGATTATGCAAAAATTAGCAATTTTGCATAACCGGTTTCAGTAACTTATCCTAACTCCGGTT